>JAKOGI010000480.1:570000-573974 GCA_029747015.1 Carnegiea gigantea | reverse complement strand
GGAGTATGAGTGGCCACCAATTCTGAATCTCACCCCGGACTTCTTTTGCATATTTCGATTGGAAGAATAGGTGAAAATCATCCTCCTCAATCTGCTGGCATAGAGTGCATTTTGTGTCATTTTGGGAGTAAAACTTCTACAATCTTTACTTTATTAGTAATCTATGTTGCACCAACAACCAAGAAATGAAGGCATGCCTAGGCAGATTTGCTCTGTCCTAAGTAAGTTTGCACCAGCTCACTTTGTTCTATCCTTGCAGCAGCAACCATTTGTAGCCTTTGTTCACCTGGTAAGTGTGATTATCCTGGCAGTCCTATACCCTGGGCACAATGACACCTTGCTTGAACAAGTCTTTGATGTGGTTAAGCCTCTTCCAGTACCAACTGCTATCATAAGTGGGAGTGTAATCCCACCAATCATGCCCCTTGATATACCTACCATGCACCCATTTCACCCACAATATATCTTTCTTGCAAGCAACTGCCCACACTAGCTTAGCAATGGTTGCTTTGTTCCATGCTAAGAAATGTTTTAGACCGAGTCGTCCCCCTTTTTTGGGGAGGCAAGTGTGTTCCCATGAGATGTAGGGGGTCTTTTGAACTTCTCAGTTCCATTCCACAAGAAGTTTCTGCATAATTGGGTAATTTTGTCCACAACCTCATTTGGCAGGAGGAAAATAGAGGCCTAGTAGGTGAATATCCCGAAGATAATTGAGTTTATGAGTACTACTCTCCCTGCATGAGAGATATGTCTAGTGGCCCAAACATGAATTCTTGCGGTGATCATCTCCACTAGTGATGTGCATTCAATTTTGGTGAGCCTGCTAGCTATTATGGGGATGCCCAAATAAGTTAATGGGAGCTAAGTACATGGCAGGCTAGTCACCTGAAGGCATAGAGTTTGAAGGCCATGTGAAACTCCCCCAAACACCATTTGAGATATGTGGATGTTGGCTTTCAAGCCTGCACATTGAGGAAGGATTCTAATACTTTTATGGTACTTTGCAATGTTAGAGGGTCAGCTTTGCAGAACAAGAATAGGTTGTCTGCAAATATTAAATTAGTTAGGCCCAATGCTTTGCAGTGTGGATGGTATTTGAACTGAGGTTCTTGACTAGCTTTCTTCATGAGTTTAGATAGGATCCCCTTGTCAAAATCCTCTCCCCCCTTAAAAGATCCTTGGTCTTGCCCATTCAAATGGATAGTAAAATGAACAGATGAAAGGCATGCCATTAGCCATTTTATGAATATGGTGGGAAACTTAAGAGCTGTGAGCATCTCATGGATAAAGTCCCCGTGGACAGAATCAAAGGCTTTCTGCAGATCAATCATTAGGAGGCATCTAGGAGATATATACATTCTTTGGTATCCTCTAACTATGTCTTGACAAATCAAGATATTATAGAGGAGTTCCGTTCCTTTCACAAGTGCTGCTTGGTTGTGGCTAATAATGGAAGGAAAGATTTCCTTGATTCTTGTGCATAAGAGCTTGGAGATACCCTTAAAAATCACATTACAACAAGATATAGGTCTGAATTCAGTAACTGATTGAGGGTTTGGTACCTTTGGAAGGACCACTAGCCTTGTTGAGCTTACATAACTTGGCATATCTCTTGTTCCGAAAAAATCTTGAATGGCATTGCATATCATTTCTCCTATCTGAGTCCATGTATGCTTGAAAAAATCAATACTAAAGCCATCTGGCCCTGGGAATTTATGGTTGGGGATTGAGAAGATAGCTTCCTTAATGTCCTTTGTGGTAAAAGACTTTCAAAGGCTGGCTTGCTACTATAAGTTTAAAACCTATCCAGGGTGAATAATGTGTAGATCTATAGGGGTTTTGGGTGCAATATTTAATCCTAACAGATGCTGATAGAAGGATAGCATCACCCCCCTACCTTCTCAAATCATTCCATTTGTTGGCCATTGCCATCCTTTATTGTAAAGATATAAGAGGCATGCTTTCTTTGTTTTGTTTTAGCAAAGAAGAGCTTTGTGTTGTCATCACCAAATCTAATCCATTCAAATTTACCTTGTTGTTTCGACAAGGATAAGTTTGAGGACAGGATGGAAGTATACTTTTCTCGCATCTCTTCTTCTTTTAAAGAGATGATGGGATCTCCAGGTGAGTGTTGCAGAGCATCTTGGATGTCTATAAGCTATTTTCGGGCTAGCTGCTATTGTTCTTTGAGATCATGGAAGTGGTCACGATTAAATTTTCTCAATTTCTGTCTTGTTTTGGACAGGAAGTCATAAAGATGCTGAAGCTTGTGTGGGGAAAGGCAGTGAGGAGGTCACAAGGGGGAGGAAATCCTTATGAGATGCCCACATCTCACAGTATTTGAAACTATGTTTAGGCATTCGGGAAGTGGGAAATTGAATAAGCAGGGGAGTAGGGTCTGACAGTCTAAGGGCATCATATCTTGTTTGGAATCAAACACATAGTGCCAGTATCCATTTATGAAGGAACAATCAATTCGACTCTAAATTTTTTTGTTTGTCTAGGAGAAGTAGGAGCCTATGCTCCTCATCTCAGATAACTCACATTGATCCATGAAAAATGATAATTCCCTTATGTCCTAATCTATGACCTCATCACCTCCTACTCGATCCTCCTTGCAAAGAATTATTTGAAGTCACCAATAGGGAACCAGGCTTCAGATAATGAGTGAGCTATAGTGATCAGTTCAGTCCACAAATGACGTCTCTGCTGTTCTTGGTTCATGTCGTAAACCATAGTGATGTAAAACTTTTTGAGTGAGCTCAATTGAGTCACTTGGCAGTGGATGAACTGCTCATCAAGTTGTATGATTTCAACTACATAAGAATTGGGTCTCCATGCCAACCAGATGCATCCTTTAGAGTTTAAAGAGAAGTTATATTGCCATCTCCATCATGGAAAGATTCTTGAAGTTATCTGATTAACATTTATGGTTTTACTTTTGTCTCAAATAATCCAACCAGTCCCATATTATTAGAATTCAAGTAGATATTGATATCTACTTGTTTATTGGGCCAATTAAGGCCTCTAACGTTCCAGCCCATGATGTTCTCCATGATGGGGGGGTTGGGGGTCTATTTGCTGCTGTTGGTCCCCAGTGCCTATTGCTAAAGGTTGGAAAGAATTAGTGCAAGGGTTGTTTATGCTGAGCTGAAAAATGTACTTTGCTACTGATCTTCTGGGACTCAAATAAAGGCCTCGGGGTTTTGTTGTGGATCATCAGAGGCGATGGTGACCTAATTCTGCAAGCTATGCCCCCCCTTCTGTTGCTGTATTTTCTTTTGGTATGTTATGCTGCTGCATCAGCTCAGTGGGGGGTTGATGGTTGATTGCTTTCCATTCCTGCCTCAGCACCCTTTTTTTTCTTGCAAACAGTTTCATCATGTCCAAACATGCCACAATGTTGGCATTTTATAGGTACCCATTCATAATGTACTGGCTGCCTTACCAACACACCCAATTCATTGATAAATTCAACAGACTCGGGAAAAGGTCCTTCAATAGAGATGTCTATGAGGACTCTTGCACAACGTATCCATGTCTTCTCTTTGGTATACCTGTCCATTTTGATCGGAATCCTCAGAACACTGCAAATTTTGCTTAAACTAGATAGGCCCCAATACTTGATGTCCAAATTCGGTAGATGGACCCAAAGAGGTAAAGATTTGATAGTCTCTATATGAAGATCCGTTTCAGGGTTCCAACTTTCGACCAAAAATGGCTTGCTATCAAAGCAGTATATACCTTTCTTCTCCACTTGGATTTTGTCCTGTAGGTTAGTGAATCTCACTAGAAAGACCCCTCTTTGAACCTGTAAAACTTTGCAATCTCAAAATTTGCCCAAATTCTGCTAATAAAACACTTTATCACTTCGAATGGAGGGTTGGCTCCTAGAACAAAATAGATGAGGGCATTCTGCCAATATGCAATCTCATCATCCACATCCTCATTTAGTAGTTGTGCACATTTGAGGC
>JAKOGI010000480.1:400000-565000 GCA_029747015.1 Carnegiea gigantea | reverse complement strand
GTGTGTATATATGTGTGTGTGTATATATATACACACACACCAAGAAAATTAAATCAAAAAAGTAGAGATTTGAGAAATGATGTCATTACTCTTGAGGTACCTAAACATTAAAACCTCATAGATTTTTCTTACTATTTTTGGTTTATAGGAAGAGCAAAAATTCTATACAATACATTTGCACAAATGAAAGAGACAAGTATCTACTACAATTGACAGTTAGCTCAAAGTTTCATTTCTTCTCCTTCTGGCCTATGGGACAATAGTCTAGTAGTAGGATGCTTAATTTCCACAAGAAAAACTAAGGTTTAATTCTTCCTAAATTGTCTGTGTATGTGAATTTACTCATTAAAAAAACAGTTAGCTCAGAGTTTCCTCGGTGCAAAGAAAGTAAGCTTTTAAACCCTTACAAATTTAACAAACACTACAAAGTGTCAAACACCACAGGCTGATTTGTAACTAATGCATGAATCTATTACTTTCAAAATTGACTCCAAATGTTTATATTGAACAAAACTCCGATATCACAATCTTATTGCAAATTCTGAAGTGGCATCTCCCATAATAACTTTGTTTTTAGCAAGCTAACCAATTTAATAAGCTAACTCTTAAAAGTGTTAATTAAACAAAAACAGAAATCACATAATTGCACGATACATTTTGAGAGTGGATCTTGCATGATGAAACACAAAATAGTACATCCTGGTGCGATTTTCTTGATAAAAGTACCTCGCCTAACACAGAATACCCCAAAGACAATGAGGCCTAGATTTCACATTATTTATGCAAAGTCTCAATCACAAACTTGTACAACCTCGCTGCAGTTACCCACAGGATACAGTCTCACAAAAACCCAGTATTAGCTGCCTCCCTCTAACCTGCCGAACTTTTCACCCAGATCGCGTTATTGATTGAGATGAATTAGAACTGGGTTTTTGAACTTCCACTGCTTACGACGCAATCAAATTCACCTAAGCTCCGGACCCAGCAAGCCTTCGTCTTGTTGCATTAGAAACCGAGACTTGGCCGAGCTTGTCCCCTGTAGAGGGCACCATCCGTTCTTTGAGCGGCATGTAGTTCCTCAACCATACTCCAGTGTAGACCTGCAAGTTAAATGATTCAGACGAATTCTTCCAAAGAAAAAATCCAGGGGCTTGAGGGGATATTACATATAGTATTCCAGCCGCTCTAATTTAGATATGACATCTCTTAGGAAAGATCACCACAGAACTTCAAATGTGCTACCATTATTTTACCGGGACTTTCTATTTTGCCTCGGACATTGATATTGAACACTCAATACTCCAGTATGGACATGACCCTCTGCAGAAGTACTTCAAATGTGCTGCTACCACAGAAGTAAATATACTACCAATATTTTACTGGGACTTTCTATTTTGCCTCAGACATTGATATTGAACACTCTATACTCCAGTATGTACATGACCCTCCACATTTACAAGGTGTCGTTTCTTTAACAAGGGAGATTCCAACACTCAAGCCAGCGCCCACCAATGCATGCAAAGATTCAAAAAGAACCGTAAAAGGAGTTGCTACTATGAGGCCTCCAGTCTAGGGCATAGGCACTACAGGAGAGAAGTCATGCTACAGGTCAATTATTCTGAATGGTGCCACGAAAATCCAATGGAACATTGAAATTGTGAAGTGTGACCACAAATGAAAATATCTAAGATGCTGGGGGCAACATCATTCCGTCAGGTTTAGTTTACAGTTTACTGTACTATTTCTAAACACATGACCAGTATCTCAGTGCGATTCACCTACTGTAAGTATTTGCAGCCAGGACACAGGTACAGAGATCATTGCAGACATGCATTTGCTTGGCATCACATTTAGAAGATTATATTTCTAATTTTATTAAAGAAAAAAAAGCGACTGAAAGCATCTGAAACCATGTCATCATTAAACTATTGGAGAGTGATTTTGGTAAGCCGAAACTCAGCAATCAATGTGGTCTACTCAGACGTCACAGGCAGATGAGATGGAACAGAAAATTGAAACATAAAATCAGATTATAAACACATTCCAATTTTGATAAGGCCCCAAACCATCACCATACACGGTGACATGGAGGAGTGGAAAACATCTTGAGGTCTGGGAACATCATATGCCAGACCCGATTATGCATGTCTCTTCAAAACACTATGTGAATACTGATCTATTTAGGGATCGAAATGATGGTTTACTGAATTATTGTCACAATATTGGCCATTTAAGAAATTGAACAGGATTGAAACTATTTTTAAACCCAAATTTGAATATTTCTAAGGCATTTCACTTGAATCATTTCGCAATTAACAAGCTCTTACTATATATACACACACACAGGCCTAGGGGAAGATAAATGGTGCAAAGTGTCTTTGAATCAAACCTGTTGGGGTCTCATTATCTTGGTATCAGGGTCATCAAGAGACTCCCGCCAGTGTGCCAAATATCCAGCCATCCGAGGAATTGCAAAGAGAACAGTGAAAAATTCAGGAGGGAAGCCCATAGCCCTGATTGGAAATATGGCAAAACATCTTTTGGTTCAGAAGTCAGTCAGATTATATTTGACCATATGAAAAGAATATGCGCAGATGATGTACCTGTAGATTAATCCAGAGTAAAAATCAACATTAGGGTATAACTTCCTCTTTATGAAATACTCATCTGATAGTGCAGCCTTCTCCAAAGCAACTGCCACCTGCACAATAATTAAATAACTGAATCGGCATATGATTTGCAATGTTAATAATCTCATGCGAAAGGCATTCTCCTGCTTGCTACTCTCTTTCCCTCAGAGTAGTTTCCACCAAATGTGTGATTCTCCAATTAGTTTGGTATACGAGTCAACACTAGTCAATAGCAGAAATCACTTTGTTTATAGTCTACTACAGGCAATTATTATTTGATGCTGCCAGAGAACTGCTAATGAGTTGTCGTTCCATATGTACAATTTGAGTCATGGAAAACTCCCTCCCAACTGACAAACGTCTAGTAAGGACGACAGACAAGGAAGAGCTTTTTTGGGGGGGGGGGGGACAGGATGCGAAGGAAACTAATATTCGAAGTACCTCGATGAGAGGATCCCGTCCAACTATGGCAAAAACTTCCTCTGCCAATTTCCTTATGACCTTTGCCCTAGGATCGTAATTTTTATACACACGATGCCCAAAGCCTGACATTTTCCGTTTCCTTGAAAAGGTCAAAAGCATCACACATTAGACCAATTTTAATTTTAGGGAACATTTGGTGAGAATACTCCCGCATATTAATTATTAAATGCAAGCTGGCTGTTCCATAGATTAATCACCTGTTCTTCACACCCTCAATGAAATCTGGTATATTTTCAATGCTTCCAATTTCATTCAGCATCTTCAGGACAGCCTACAGTAACACATAAACGCATGAGAAACCGGGGGGGGGGGGGGAAGCAGCACAAAGCAATTTTGTCCAATGATTCAATATATGGGATCAGAATAAGTTTCAAGGCCATGTTATAGCTTTGCAATTTAGAACTACCTGCCTTGCAACCTGACTTTATGCTTACCTCATTAGCACCACCATGAAGAGGACCATACAGTGCCCCAACAGCACCAGCAAGAGCTGTATACACATCAACACCACTGCAAATAGTTGACATAAGAATCTTAATTGATGCACATATGAAGTGAAAACCTCTGAAGTTCTCGTTTGATTTAATGATTATATACCTTGATGCCAAATGTCGGGCAGCTGCTGTCGAGCAATTCATTTCATGTTCAGCATGCAGTATGAAAAGCACATCTAGGACCCGAGCTAGCCGCGGATTTGGTTTGTATGACCTATCCCCCCTGCACGCAATGAAACCAATTGTAACAGGAATTTTGTTCAGAAATCTGCCCTAGAATCCTCAGAGTTCCATGAATAAAAACCAAGCATGCAAAAATACAGCCCAAACACACATCGATAGCTCCAGTTGTGGCATTTAATAGGAAAGTAGAACATACAATGAATCAAGCATATAAAGGAAGTTCTCCGAATAAGACAGGTTGTTAGAAGGAAGAACTGGGGGTCGTCCAGCCAATCTCAAATAAGCTGCAGCTGCAATTGTTGGTGCCTGCAAACGTCACAAGTCATTTTTCTTTTGCGTTCTCTCTCTCCTTCTTTTTCTTTTTTTGGGGGGGGGGGGGGAGGTAGGGCTCAAATGTTTTGAACCATTGATTTTTAGGGACGACTTTTAAGTTTGTGCCATAGCTGGAAGAATAGAAATAACAAATGACATTCACCTTCCCAAGTATCCGCACTATTTGTTTGTCCCTCACTTGCTTTGACTTGTAAAGATCCTGACCCTGCAAAATGAGAGAAGATTGGAGCATATCAGCTAACAAATGATTTGACACTAATGTTGATTCAAAAAAATGAAGGAATAGACTCATTAATTGAATATGATAGCAGAGATAAGATATAAATGATTTGACATGATAAATTCAAAGTGTCAAAAGCATCCATCTATCAGGTAGAATCATATTTGCCTGGATACATTATCCCCTATGTAATAGGTTCTGGGAATGACACGCCGCAGAGCTATCTGAATCCTGGGTAACTTTAACTTGGCAACCTTTCACATTCCTCTACAGGTTGTGCATTTCCGTCTATTGTGATCCTAGTAACTCTAACTAGCAGCAACCAAATGATCTTAAAACGAAACCACCAAATAACTTATCAACATGATATATGATATTCACAGGCTTCATTATCTATCAGGAAGCACAATCAACGCAGAGAATCCAGTTTAGGTACTGAAAAACGCAAGTCTCCACAAGACGATAAGGTTTATTTAGCCTTCACATCCCACAAAAGCATGGTGAAAGCCCAAGTCCTCTCTAATTTTACATATCCATAAACACAGAGTAATTATTTATGGTCGGCTAGGTCTTATAGAGGACATATCATATTCAAACAAGTACACCAGAGAACAAAACTTTTAGGTATTCATATAACCATAAGAAGACATTAAATTGACATAATCATGAAAGAATGAAGGCTTATCTTACACACAATTTCAAGAACGACAGAATAAAAATTCAAGACACAATTTGATTAAAAACGAAAATTCAAGAAAGGACAAATATAAGTGACATATGTGTCTTGTGAAACCATTTACTTACCCTCAGAGCAGGATTAGCATCAGGATGAAAGACAGAGAGAGCACTCATTGCACTCACAAGAACACCCATAGGGTGTGCATCATGAGGCATTGCTTGTATGATATCCTGCAAAACAGAATCATAATTGTCTATGTCACCATCACCCAGCACAAAATTGCAGCTCGCTGTAGATTGGAGAAGCAAAGGCTGCAAGGAACTAATGACCTGTAGACTTAGTCTTTTCAAAATCCACAAAACATACCAATACTCCCTGAGGGACAGCCGAATGCTGAGAGACAGCAAATTCCCAGTCTGTCAGCTGACTTTCAGAAGGCAAATTTCCATACACTGTAAAAGTGAACCATCCGTCATTTCAAAGAAACCATGTAGGGCCTAATAAAAAAAGAAGACATCAGAAACTTGATAGATAGGAGTAACTTCAATTCGCATCGGCCGTTTGCACTCTTATCCAATATTTTTAATGTTTCATCCCACAATTCTCTGATTAATACCTTGTTCACCACAATCCTCCCTACTAGATAACTAGGAGCACCAATAGAAACATTCAAATCAACTCAACAAGCACTTCAATTAGAGACACCCGCTCCGAAATCTAGTCTCATGCAGCACATGTCCAGCAATTACCTTGACCAGCTAAGGAGGCTACTTAAATCCCATGCAATGGTAATGAACAACGGACCATGCTCATAGCTACTTCAACTTAAGTGCTTTTCACATAAACTGTTACATTATAGTTGGTGAAAGAATTTAATGGATCTGAGTACAACAGGACTAACTTAGTGGCCTATATTTTCTTCAGGGCAGGTAGAGGGGGCTAAGAACGCACAGCACATGCAGTATGGGCAATGAAACTAGAATACATCACATTTAAACAAACATCTAACTACTGTTGGCCGAAAGTTTTATCTCGCCAAGGCCATTCAATGTATCGAGAAACTCATCATTAAATAAAACACCATATCATTGGTCTAACACAAATTAAAATGGTTGTCAAGCTTAAAAAGAGACCATAGACTCATCAGCCTTAGAACATTACACTTGCAACTTTGTCTCACTTACACATGATGTAACAGACCTAACCCAGCAATAATGCATCGCATACTCTCATGGAGCGCTAAATCTAATAAGACCATCGCATTGAGGTTTCATAATGCCAGTTTTTCAATGCCATAAACATAATCTGGTGACTCTCAATAATCATTATTGTCCGGGAAATAAGTTGTTCAATTTTCCTCTGTTTCCAACATTCAGTAGGTGATAAACTAGATCCAAAATCCAAATTCATACCCCCAAAATCCTGGCTCAGCTGGGTGTGGGCACGCCAGATGTAGTAGCGTTACCTACAAATTGTCTATTGCTGTCAGGCCCTGTGTTAAAAGCTTTTTCATTGCCAATTACTCGATAGAAAAGGAAGTACATGAAGGTTTTGTAAGACATTTTGCTTTAGACCACTATAATCAAGCTAAAGATTCCCACTTATGTGAACCAAAGTTGAATTACACATTTTTTGCAACTTCTACGGGTACATTCTCACAGGACAAGTCCAGAGGACACTATTGTAGTTTGCTGTACAAACTGCAACGTACGTATGAGTGCAAGCCTCCAATAACAGTACTTACTCAGGAGATAGGCCACTTCAAGGAATGAGCTGCCCTCAGCTAGTTCCTCAATAGGGAAGCCTCTGTACCTAAGGATCCCTTCATCACCATCAATATAGCAAATTGATGAGCGAACAGGAGCAGTATTGAGATAACCAGGATCATATAGTTTGAGCCCCTTGTCATTCTTTCCTGCTGTAATCTGCTTGTCACAGCGGGGGAAAAAAATTAAACATCAGACTTAACATATATGTAAACACTAAACAGTAATATAGCAAGGCAGAGCTCCCAGATTTCAACTGCAACGTGACATCCTATACTTCAAAGTGGAAATAAGAAGCAGCAGCAGTGAAATAACCACCTTCAACAGTCACTATGACCAGGAAAGAAGGGAAGAAGGAAGAAACTTATATAACAGCTAGCCAACATCGTTTCAGCACTACAGCAGTTCCTTCAACAATCAAACACAAAGAACTGTGAAACATGCATGCATAGACACTTAAGAAATTCAGACCATTTGGCCACCTTCCCAATTTTCACTATCAGTTTTACACCTTGTCTCTTTCCCTCTTTCTCAAAGGGAGGCGTAAAAGCCAATGTATGCATGACTCAAACCCAGGTCAGTAAAGCAACCCAAGAAAACCTGACACGCCACAATACTCACACTCTCTCTCTCCGGCAAAGTCCCTCCACTAAACCAAAATTAGGCTACAAGGAGAAGCCAATGAAGATGAAGGCACCTCCAAATATGCAAGAAACAACCTCTTAACTTTCAATACCCATCAAAAAAACTGTTAGGGTCAATACGACAGGACATCTCAACCTATTTTACGACAAGGAAAAGGACCTCCTAACCGATCAACAAAAGATAGTGACAAAGCTTCGATCATGGATCTACACCGCCTTCACCTCACACCTTGAGAGGCCAAAGGCACTTTCTTGCAGACTGTCTTCAAACCACATCAGACCGCAAATTATCCAGCAAGTCAACCCCTTGATCACAAACCAACATGCAAACAACACTCTACCAGAAAGATCACTAATCAATAATTTTTGTAATTTAAAAAAAATAAAAAACACCCATAACAAAGACCAATAGACCCACATCAATAAAACCCAAATTCCAATCAAATTCAAACCAAAAACCCCTCAAAAACCACAACTAAAACAAACCCATTTCAGATTTTACCTTCTTAAAATCTGTAGCTTTGACAGTTCCTTCTACAGACACGGGAATTTGGTACTTTTTCCCCGTTCTCTCATCAATCACAGTAAGAGATCCTTTCAAATTAGGCGGCGGGGCAACTGCAGATTGAGATGAAACGCAGATCCTATCCAGAATTGGAGAGAAAGTAAGCGGTGGATCAACTGATGCTGCAAGATGAGCTGTAAGAACAGCCAATCTGCCATGAGCCATAGTTGATTTTGAATCCACAGTCTCCATTTCTGATGAAGGCATTGAGAACCCAATTTCCCAATTCGAAGATATAATCCAAGTCGTCAGTCTCTCTGATCTTTGTCTTTTGTTCGTGAAACAATTTGCAGGCTGCTCGTTTCTTATACGTCTCAAGGTTGTTAACCTCCCCGTGTTGGTGGTTCCCGGTATTTTAAACAAGGAAGTAATGGTCCTCTATTATTAGAAAAATAAAATTAAATAAAATAAACTCTTTGTTAGTTTATCTCAGAACTGGAGGGGGATGAGGATCCGAATTAGGAGGCTTAAGCTAATGCTGATTTCTTAGTAAAACTCAATATGGATGAAAAGAAGAGTGGTGCAATTTATATCCAAATAAATTTTAGAAAAAATAATATAGAGCAATACGTGAACTGATATTTTTTTTTTGGCTCTTAATCATTGATTACCGAAGTCAAGTAACCATTAATATGAGGAGAATAAACCTCTTCTAAGACATACTCCTTATCAAAATGATAAGGAGTATGTTTTAGGAGATTTATTCTCCTTACATTAATATGTTGAATGTACAAGTTGTTAAAAAGTGTTTTAGAATTAACAATAATGATCTGACTATTAAAAAAATAAATTGAAAAAATTATTTTATAGACAAAAGAAATTTATTAATGAATAATCATAGGACATTTATAATGAAAATCACCTAACAAGAATAAATTTAAAACATTAACATAAATACTGTCTATAAAAAGTTAATGATAAATATATTGTCGACTTAATCAAAAAACTTGTAGCATCTTTCCTTCAGGCCATTAACCGCTTTCTTCAACATCTTTGTATCTTTTGCAAACAACAGCGAGTTATAGTATAATGAAATTTATTATGGTTCTATCATGACGATTTTCCTTTCAACTTACTCAAATTAACACAACAAAATTTCCTTGAACAATCCATTTTAAGGCATATTAGGAAAAAATCAGCGCATTTTGGGAAGTTCATTGGCTTAAGAGTAATTAACAGTGATTGTTAACATTTACCAAGTTCAAACAAGTTATCCGTAAGATCAAGTACACTTGAGAAGGTACAACGAATTGATGAGGTTAAAGCATAATAGGGATGTGGAAGACATGGTGTTTATTCTCAGTATTGCTTACAAAACCATGGAATGAAGGTTTTCTAGATTTTGGCTATTAGAAAGGAGAAGCAATTATCAACCGATCTCTATTATATGGTACACTAGTATCTACAATCTGGGTTTGTTTAAGTGAACTACGTTGACTATTTGGATGGAAGAAAATTTTAACTGAAGAAATACCAATGCTCTTTTTTTGGGGGGGGGGGGGGGGGATGGTCTCCTAGCTTGTTTTCTTTCATTACATTAGCTTGTTTCATTATGGAGCGTCAAGAGCGTTCATTAGTGATCAGCATAGTGATGTCTAAAACTTGCAAATTAAATATGAATAAGGGAGTGTTTGGTAGATGGTTTGTTGCTCAAAAATGACTTTTTAGGGTGATTTTGATTGTTTGACTTAATTAAATAGTTATTTGGGTTGTTTAGTGAATGACTTTTTAGAAAAACTTTTCTCTCCCCAAAAAGCTAAAGTTTTTAACTTTCTCAAGTTGGTTGTTTGGATTTTTAATATAAAAGACTAAAATGTCATTGGTTAAAATTCCATAAATAAAATCCATATATTCCATTTGCTCTCTTTCTTCGAAGCTTTAACTTGCATCTTCAAATTCAAATTAAAAGTGATTCACAGTAACCCATATATCTATAATTTTATTTTAACAGATGATAACAAGATAAAATCAATAATGCTTGATAATTTTATGTAGTAATGTTAAATGTAGTACAAATTTTAATTCTCAATTTACCCACAAAACTCAATTCACATTGAAAGAAAGCTAAGGCAATAATAAATAGAAAATTTTCTAACTGAACAGTAAAATAAAATTGTGTTATGAGCCTTAAATATTCACCATTTTTAATTTAGATTGAAAAGAAAACTAGATTAAAAAACAAGTTATATATAAACTAATAAGAAGATTTAATTCCTATTTAGTAGAATTAGTAATAAAATGAAATTTATATGAGTGAAGGTAATTTATGCATATCATGTAAATTTAATTCCTATTAAAAATAGATAAGTGCCCAATTAATTAAAAAAATCATCGTTACTAATAAATAAGGGATATGAGCATAAATGAACTTTTATCAAATATATTTTATAAAAATAACTAATTTTATCAAATAATTTTTTAAAAATAATTAATTTAAATAGTTAATGTAAACAGGTAATGGAACCAATTAATAATTAACAATAAATACAAATAGTTAATATTTATCTGCCAAGCATAGCCTAAGTATGTCAGTGCATAAAAATTTTGCTAGGTGTGGTGATGGGGCCCACAAAACGGTGGGCACTAAATGGAGGATGCAATCTAGGGATGCGGAATGAAAAACGTGATGATCGATGATGGGCATTTGAGGTGGCCGATGCATATGCAGACGCCAATAACGCACGTAACGCAATTGTCAACCTTTTGCAACGGCGCTTCCTACTCGTAAAAATTGGAATTCGTGTCGATTTCAGTTTAGGCAAATCAAATATTCGAATAAAAACTTTATATTCAAATCTTGCCATTATAAATCGGATATTTTGGCTAAATTCGGATCTGAACCTGAATATTCAATGTCCGAACACGATTGTCCGAATGTTCGAATTTATGATATGATTTTATGGCATTTCAGCCGAAATTTTATTCGACCGACCCAAATCTGATTTTTCAATGTCCAAATTGGGTTGTTTGAAATTATTTTTATAAAATTTTCTAGAAAAATTTTGGACTAAAATTACAAATAAATATGGTTGTTTGATATCCAAACTGGTTGTCCGATTGTCCGAATTTATCCAAACCCAAAATAGTTTAAAAATCCGGACAACCCGAATATGAATACCCAAACCCAAACCCGACCAAAATTTAACATGGTCAATTATCCGAATTTTAAATTCGGACATAAATTTTGTGACCATACCCGATTTTCAGATGAATTCGAGTAATCGGATCGGACAGATTTTTGCCAGCACTACAATCTACCATCACAATGTCTACATTACTCCCTCCCCTAAACTTATCAATTTATGTGATGTTTAGGTGAATATAATATATTATAGTCAACCTTATAATAAAATTATGATTATATAGTTTGTGATAATCACAATTACAAGGTCATTACTATTTACAATACTTTATTACAACCAAACAATAATGAAAATACAATTACAAACTTATTTGCATTACTAGATTATTTATACCCAATCAAATATTATTTTAATTTAATGAGAATCAAATAACTGTTTGGCATTAACCCAAAAGCATAATAAGTATAACTCATTTTATGACCTTGAAGCAAGCCCTATTTGGCACATAGTTGTTAACTGTAAGCTATTAGCTGTTTGTATTAGCTGTTAGCTGTTAACTGTTTGAGTTAGCTGTTTGTTGAAAAACTGTTTGATAAAATTAGCTGTTTCTAATAAAATTATGAGACAAAAAGCTAATTCTTCAAAAAACTCTTCCAAAAAACTCATAAAATTAGCTTTTTCAAATTAATTTTTTGGGCCCACAAAGCTCTTCTAAAAAGCTCTTTCACCATACATGCAGATTAGCTTTTTTACTTTGTCGAACAGCTAATTTTGGTCCAAAAAAATTCTTTTTAACCAAAAAACTCTTCAAAAAACTATTTGTCACACTTCAAAAAGTAGTTACATACTTTCATCATATAAGCAATTAGCGAATATTCATTAGTTCCTTATCCTTCGTACCATAACACTGTCGAAACAATTTATCCCCAGTTCTTACCAAAGAAAATTTTGTTCCCAGTAAGCATTGTGAATCTTCATTTAGGATTCAACCCTATGGAGTTTAGACTGAACTTTTGCAATCTTGGTGGAAGGAAATAAGAACTTATTTTTTTGCCATTTTGAAAATTACCTCTCAACAAGAACCAACCCCCCCCCCCCCCCCCAAAAAATAAAAAACAAAAAAGAAGAGTAAAGAACTGCCCGAAGGCTGAAAGTATACGTATCTAATAAATCATGGCACAAAGATCATATGTAGCTTTGAGTTTAACAAAAGACCAAAAAAAGTTCACATTGGCATATTGCGGAATCTGCACCAAAATCTTATGTGTCCAACACTAGATGTAACTAGCTGGAAATCTGTTTCATCAGTTCACAACAAAGGCAGTAATATACACAGCAAGGTTCCTTGAACCTTTGGAATGATTGCAAACTCAAACTCAAATGTGCCGTAAGACGCCCATTTTCATCGATAGTCTGCAAAATCGTGGCTTCCCAGCTCCCAGATAACCACCTTACCGTCAATCCCTACAATTATCAAACAAGAACAAAGGGTAAGTACATCTCGTAAAACTAATCCATCTCCTAATCTGACCTGAATGATCGGAGACCAAACTGAACTAAGATAGAAACTCAGACAACCGAATTTTGCACGAAACAAGACTGATTGGATCAATGTCAATCGCATTTTCTTGACTGACTTATTGGACAGACTGAAGCAGACTTGAAAATTACCTAAACCCAGACGACCCTAATATACTGCCACATCCCTCTGATCAAACTAACCGGGCTATGTGGTCGGACCCTCTACACTCTAAAGCCACAACCGTCTGATCTTTGCCACATCCCCAGCCACAAGCCCTTCACAGCAGAGGGTTGTAAATTAGGCATAATATTCTACCTGAAGTGCTGAAGCGCGTCACTTTTAAATCTTTCCCTTTCTTCAACGGCACGATGGAACTGACATCGAAGCAAATAGAATCAACTATACATTGAGGACATAATGCTGCAAGGAAATTGGGAAAAGATTGACCAAATTCCAAAGACCAGAGGCCATACGTAATGCAGTTCTCATGAGCACGTCTAGTTGTATTAGAATCATCCGTTGTATCATTGGCAAAGCCATACTTTGATTGGCCATACAGTTTCCCAAACGCTCCAGAAGCCTGCAGGGATAAGTTGCTCATCCATCAGCTCAGGTCTACAAATAGGGTGGAGCCAAGCAATGATTAACAGCCTATTACTACATTGCCGACACAGACCCCCAACCCCCCAACACCCCCCCCCCCCCCCCAAAAACCCAAAAAAAGGATGATAACTCAAGGATCTTGGAAAGAAGTTCCCATAGAACAGTACCATCACAGCCAGTCATCTGTCTATGGTGGTACGTGTTCAAGATTTCTCCATGTACTTGGCCTGCCAGCACCATAAATAATTAAGTTTAGCTGTTATTGGCTGCAGGAACATTGCACTGGATGGCCAACAACGCATCTTAAAGTTAGTCAAAGGTTTCTCACAGATTCCGCTCCAAAGCAACCATTTGCAAAGAATCTGCAGCCGATATCCCTAGGTGCGTTAAGATTTGGCCGGTTGATAAACAACACTCATCCAGGCCAAACCCAATTTTCAGCTGGGGAACAGGTGAGAAATAATCTAGGAAGGTTTGACACACCTCCGCATGAAACTTAATCAAGGCACCAGTATTTACCTGTGAACCATATCTTGCATTTGTTGAAGGTGTCTGCCGTTCCTCAAGAAATTTAACAAAACACCTGCCAGATTGGAGGACAAAAGTTGTTCAGATCGTTCTCATTAATTTCTCTTTGCAAACAATGAAATCCCTCAGAACAAGTATAAATACAAACACTAGAAATCAAATAACACCAGCAGAAAACTGGAACTACAGATCCATGTATAACCAATGTTGCTTAGACTCTTCATGTTTACCCAACATAACTGCGTTGGAAACTCTACATTCTATGGACATGACAATTGACACTTCAAGCTCAGATAGAAATCTACAAATTTCTTGAACAAAGTCAAGTAGGACACTGGCAATGTATCTTAATCGGATACCAGTACCCAAGTTCAAGTGACACAGCAAATAACCATGTGAAGCAAAAGTATCTTTGGCAAATCTTGTTTCCTCCTCAAGCTTGCCAGTTTGTAAGGAACACAGATAAGGTGAAGGCATGTTTTCCTGTTCCCGATCGTGGAATTAGATAATGGAAGTAGCTAACTCCTCATCAAGAACGCATAGAAAATGTGGACAGGGAATTTTTCAAATGTAAACTGGTGATCAGTGGCATGTAAAACATAGCAGCCTCGAAACCATGTTTTAGTTGTAGACTCGGCAAAAATTGACCCGACCCGAACCCGCTCGAAAATTTTGGGTTTGGAACACGATTTTCTTGACCCGAACCCGAAACAAACCGAACCCGAAAACCCGCAAATTAGCAGGTCAAACCCGACCCGAACCCGAACCCGCCCGCTTGACCCGACATCATATCCTTGGTTTTTGATTTTTCTCTAATTTATCCCTCTTAACAATAGTGGTTAGTCATTTTTATCGAATAGTGTATAAAACATTATATAACTATTGCATCTATTTACAAATTAAACAATAATAACTTTATTTTTTCTTCTCCATTCTCTAAAAATAACATCGTACACAACTTTTAAGTGAAAAATAATTAAAAATGAGTATAAAATTACATGAAATAACTATCTAATCTTTTAAAAAAATTAATTTAAAAGAAGACAAGTATTAAAGATGCGCAAGTCATACCATTATATACTTAGTTAAACAAATATGTCTAATTATTTTTAAAATTAATTAATTTGTAATAATTTAAATTTTTGATGTTACAACTGCAAGATAATATCTTGTGCTTCTTTTATTCAATCTTATTTGGATTTCGTTCTAATCAAATTTTAATCTGTGATGCTAGTGGTAGAAAAACGGCTAGCCGTATTCATATTGGGGTCGACCCATTAATAAAATTTTACCTGATTGAACATTGGTAGGTTAGTTAATAAAAATATTAAGTTATTAAATAGGTTATTGGCGGTCAAACTGCTATAATCTATTAAAACACTCTAGACGGACTGCTCCATGAATGGCCAACCCGCTATTGGCCTTCTTTCAATGTACGGGTCGATTTACCCAAAATCAAGTGGGGCTTAATTCTTTACTCGCGCATACAAGATGTTTATATATTATAATAAAAAGTATGAATATTTTTAATATTCTTTTAAGAATTTACAATTATTACGCTTTTTCATTTGCAAAATTTTTGATTTTGAAAGAAGAAAAATAACTCATAGAAAAGGCGCTTTAAACCCATTGGGTTTATCCGAAACCCGTAAAGCCGAAATACAGCCGCCCGTATTTTACCCAATCTGAAATATACCCGACCCGTATTCTACCCGAACTCGAATACATCCGACCAGTATTTAACCCGCCCGCCCGAACTAACATGTCTATTTAGTTGTATGCATGATCTCACTTTGATATTAGTAAAATTGTTATTACCCCACCCCCCCCCACCCCCAAAAAAAACCAGAAAAAACAAAAGACACGGAAATGAGAAAAGAAAATTCTTATCATCTCACGAAGCATTATGCTCATTTTACCCCAAGCTGCCGTCAAAGGTGTGGGTGCAACATTGTACAGCATTTCTATGGCAAGGAAAGAGAACTTTCGCAAGAGCTTTAACTCCCAAATAAAGAAGGTGGTCTAAATGTGCGACATGTTGCTAAATGGAATATGGCTGCCCTTGCAAGTCATGGATGAAAGATTATTAGTGATAAGGAATATCTATGGGTGAAATGGGTGCGACATGGGTACATGGAAGGCAAATCTCTTTGGGACCAAGGTGAGCTGGGATTGGCTGAAACTGATGAATATCAGGGACAAGTTCAGATCTGACTTTAATGTTGACACAAAATTATCGCGACCTGATACTGTCATGGGTTATATAATTCAGCAGAGTTATATAATTGGCTTGGAGCAAATCACCAGAAAGCAGCGTGGTATTCAATTGTTTGGAATAGGGCAATAGGCTAAGGTACCTGAATTCTCTTTTCTGATATGTGCATACTTGCATGGCAGGCTCCAAAACAAAGCAAATCTGAAGTTGGGGACCAATGTGGAGGTTAGGGGTGTTTTTTGTGACTGCCCCCTAGAGACTGGAGCATTTATTCCTTAAGTGCAGCCAGATTCAGGTCAGATCAGGAGATCCTCAGCCTGATTAGGCCTCATTTGGCTCAAAAAATTGTGCAATTCTATGATTGGATTCAGAACCTTTTGCAATATAGAGACCCTTAAGATGGCAGTAAATAAAGACAATACTTGATTACAAACACCAGTATTGATCATATTTGGCTTGAAAGAAATTGAAGGGTGTTTCAACAGTGGTTCAAAAGTCAACAAGAAATACACAGGGACGTCAATAAGAGACAGTATATATTACAGAGAGGGATGTTGGAATGAAATTAAATAGACTTCATTTTTAAACGGATCTGAAGCAGCACAATTTTTTCATGCACCATGTCGAGATTTTAAAGTCTCTTCGGGAATGTCTAGAGTATGTAAGTAATTGTAAATACAATGTTTCAGTAAATGGTGAATCAATTCACATGTTTACCAGCAGAAACTACCATGCCACTACCAAAACAATGGTGAAAAGATCCAGACGAAATTTGCTTAAAGCAAAGAAAAACCTTAAAAGAAAGTGAAAGCATCCCGTTTCTATCCACAAGCTTACAAAATCAAGGGCATTGGCATCTTTCAGAACAGATCTCAACCCAAAAGAAGTCTCATTAGGCCCTCCTCAGGTCAGCAATTGACAACAAATTTTCAAACATGATTATGTAGGGCTTCAACCAATATACCCACTCGACTATCCCTACCTTTTGTGTGTGTGTGTGCGCGCGCGTGCGCTTCGGCGGGTGGGGGAGGGGTCTTTCAGTAGAAAAAGATGAAACAATTATCACATACCACAGTCCACTATCATCTGCTGCAAAAACCATTGGATTACAATCAAATCCCACACCTATGACCACTTTATCAGATACAAATAAGACCTGCAAGTACAGTAGTATATATTATTAGCAATGCACCTTGAATGAAGAACTTAGCAGCAGTCATTTTCAAGAGAAAGGATGCTGACCCACATCACGGAGGGGCAAATCACGGAATGCGACACTTTGCGCCAAAGGTGAGGGGCCAACATCATCAACAAAGTATATCATTGAGTTATGACCTGAAATCACAAAAATGCAAATGTTAACAAAGCAGTGAGGACATGTGATACTTCATCAGCTGAAATGTGACAGAGCAAATGAGCAATGAGGTTGCTTCTTGAATGAATAATGATATTAGAAGTATTTCTGACCTACATATGCCAAGGTCTTGCCACTAGGAGACCATCTCACACCAAATGCCCATGAATATGAGAGATCAAGCTGGATAATTTGCTGTAAACAGCAGCCAAATAAACACTTACTGTCAGCATAATGTAAGAACTCATAGAGAAACTTATGAACATCCAAAATGAAATTGTCCAAAAAATTAGAAAATTAGAAACATAACAGTCCCGACATTTGCAATCGGGCGAGAAGGGAGGGGGAGCCGAAATTTCTCCGAACAAACTAGAAGGGACAATCTTAGGCCCAGATGATAATTTATAGCCCTTAAGTCCCTAACACCTCATCCTTGGAGTTGTATTAGCTTCAAAGCAGTAAGAAAATCACAGTACTTACAGATTCAGGTTCAAGTGAAACTAGTTGCATCCACCTCTAGAGTACATTTTATTGGATTTGAAAACATTTACCTATTCCAACAATATCCTAGCACTATTAGGTTCAACATGTAAAAGACAAACTCACAGTATTCTATTACATCATATGGAATTCACAAATAACAGGAATTCTGTACTTGCAGCGCAACTATGATAATAGCCAAATCGGAAAGTATTAGAAGGTACAATGGAGCAGGGGCCCAGTTCCTATGTTAGAAAAGCATCAGATCAATTACCTCTCCGAATTTGCTGCCAGATGAAGAACTAGACTCAGAACCCCTGACCAAAATGCAATGGCAAACAGTGAGAAAGATATCTGGAGATATTTCATAAGTTTACGGGCTATTAAAAGTAGCTGTCATACTTTTTGTCAACACCCTTGATAAAAGTGGAAAATACTCTGCATTTTCCATCTGTTGAAGTGGTTGCCAAAAGAATCTGCAGAGAAAAAAAATCACATTCAGAGAAATGTAATAACTGATGAATATAGAGTGTTACTTGAATCTACAGACTACCTGAAGGTCAACAATTCATGTCCCAAGCCCAGTGGTAAAGCAATTCATTTCTCACGGCAAAAAGAGCAACCCCCCCCCCCCACGGGACACACCCCCCACCAAAAAGGAAAAAGAAAAAAAAAGAAAAAGGTCACATATACACATACACGTACACAAAACAAACAAACAAATGATACTGCAGTGCATTTGATGGATATTGACTGAGGAGTAAGATACGCATTCACGGGGAAGTAATTTGAATTGCAAAACTTCCTTTAATTCTTTGAAATGGCAAGCTCTAGCTTATTGTGTACATAGATTCAAGAAAAGACAGAGGTCCATTCTAAGAGCGGCTAAAAAGAGACAGACTAAGATTTTAATAATTACAAGGAACAAAACAAGCAATAAGTCCCGCTGTAAGCTTGGGAAAGCTGAATACTGGATCCAGGGGACAGTTACAAACAGGTTTATGGACGTGAACGATAATAAAGCATTTTCCCATATTATTCCTGTCAATCAGAGGCAAAAGAACCGAAAGAACCATGAATAAATCCGACACAACTAAAATACAGATCTCACACATAGATCAAGTAGACAAATTTACAGTCACCATTTATGAATACCTCACCGTAACATGGTGCTGGGACAGTATAGCAATATGCCATCAGCAGATAGAGGAATGGTTACGTGAAATACACTGAACAAAAAAGAAAGAAAACGACAGAAAATCTTACATTGTTGGGATGCCAGGCCACACTTGTAACAGAAGAGTCATGCTTTTTCCGTATAAGTTTACTGACCCACCTGCAGAGAGGTACCAGATATACTAGTCACCATTATGTCCAGTTGAGGTGATGGGATAGGAAATTACAACAGTACTATTCTAGAACACAACAAAGATGGCTTTATTCCCCTACCCAATCTATTAGCATTGATGTTATGATTGTACGAATTGGGCTTTGGCCGCCTGCTTTCCAAAGAAAGTTGACTAGTTTCCCAAATTGGCAAGCAATGTTACTAAGGCCCTGTTCTATTTTGCGTTTTTTAGGATTTAGCTAAGAGCTTACATCTTCTTACAGCTCCTTACATCCTTAACATAATCCTTACGTCTTCTTACATCTCCTTACATCTCATAAATTTTCTATAACATTCATTTATTTTAGTTATAGAAATATGTATATTTTTTTAATAATACTACCAATATATAAAATTTATAAATATCTTATGAACATAACATTCACATAAACATAAAAACATAATATAACGACGTAAATTATATTTGACTTTCGATATGAAATATATATTATTATAGATGACCATACATTTATTTATATTTAAAATTATTTACTTAAAATAGGAATTTATTGGAAAAGTTGTATTCAATTTTGTCAAAAAAGTTTGTTTTTTTTGTTATACTTTACTTATTCAATCAAACTAATGTTCATATAAAAATTCTTGGACGAAATTTTATTCACCAAATTTATGGGGATTAATATATTTTATTGTTGTGCAATTGACTTAATTAATTATTTATTTTTAATAAGTAGATTATTTTAATATTATTATTTTTCATCCAAAACGTTCATTGTAAAACAAATTATACTATACAACTCTTCAACAATTCAACAACTCCTTATATCCATCCTTACAGCTTCTTACATCTTCTTACAACTCTTTACATCTCCTTACAACTTCTTACAGCTCCTTACAGCTCTTTACATCTCCTTACATCTATCTATCTACCTAAAAAGCGAAATAGAACAGGCCCTAAGGAACTTATCCCTGGAAATTTTCCCTTTTAATGAGAACTAGGAACCCCCCCCCCCAAAACCAAAAAAAAAAAAAAAAAAAAAGAGCACGCCAAAGAGTTCTCGTGAAGGTAGGTGTAAAACTCCCAGGATAGTGGCAACTACCCAAAAATACAAAATAGCACATGTTTACTCTGAGAGGTCCAATATCCACAAAAGAAAGTAACCGTCCTTGCAAGTAATTTCACATTGCTACACAATCACCACCCAGTGTCGTGCCAACTCTCTGCACGTCAAAACCACCTCTTTCCTTCTCTTCTTCCTCCTACATTTTTTTTGTATGTGTGTATGAGTGCGAGTCTTTTCTCTTGTTCTTCGTTCTTCAAACTACCTACTCCAATTCTACAAGCATCATTACACAGAGTATCCCCAACTTTCTACACATCAAAACCATCTCTTTCCTTGTCCTACTCCTCCTTTCTTTATGGCCCTGTGCATGTTTGTTTTTGTTCTTTGTTCTTCATGTCGCCTACCTCCAATTGCCCCTATTTCCTCTTATCCTTTTTGTCATCCCATTCATCTTTCCATCTAACTCCCAGATTAGCCTAGCCTGTCGCCATCATGAATGAAACAAAAATAAGACATTGTTCCACATCGGCACCCTTTGAGACTCTACCTTCTAACATATTTCTGTTCGTCTGCATTTCCTAGAAATCGACGCATAAACCTAAACATTAATGTCAACAGCAATCTACCAGCATTAATGGCAAAATCTGCAACTATGTAGTCCACAAAATTGGGACAGAACATGCTCAAATCACCCAAGCTTCTAACCAAAAACAAGCAGGATAATGAAATGATACTAAGACTATAGTAAACATGGGAGGATCATGTAGGGCAGCTTACTCACCAGTTATTTTCTTGCTCGTAGTAGCATATACAAACTGTCTTAGCTCCACTACCAACAGCAAACTTATTTTCTGAAATAATGATAAGCAAATGAGTAACAGTTCAACAAATCCGATTTATTCCAATTTAATATCAATATATTCTGAAAGACTCTAAAAGAAACGGGGGGAAAATCCTGGGCATATCAATTACTTGTAGCTGCATAAAAAACAGAACATCGTGCAGATCGAGAAAGTGTCAAGGCAAAAATCAGAAGCAGAAGCAATGAAGTTGAAGTTGAAGTTGAAGTTGAAGTTGAAGTTGAAGGAACTGTGGTTTCACCCCACGACAACCACGATATGCTATGCGATTGCATCAAAGATAATTGGATTAAGACTATTTTAAGATAATGGGAATTTTTGTTCTTCTGAGAATGCTTTTGACTACGTGGATAGTCTCCAATTAAGATCTACATTTGCTTTTTCTACTATGCTCACTTTGCCCCTATACCTCTGCTCTTAATAAAATTTCTTCATAACCACAAGAATGTAGGATGTCATAATGTAGTACTGAGGAACAAGAAACTGCAGTTAGCCACTGAGGTACCTGCTGGACTCCACTGCACACAAAGGGCAGCTCGATTGAGTCTGAGGATAACAAGAGTTGGCACCCACTCTTCTTTTTCTTTATTCCAAACATACCTGAGAAGAAAACCAAGGCAAACATTTAAGATAACAACTAACAAGTACACGCAGAGATCTCAAAAGGTAAATAAATAAATTAAGTTCAAGCATCACAGTATTCTTACAGCTGCACAATCTAATGTCAGCCAGACCATGGAAATGAAGTTGTCAAAAATAGTCACTTACGAATTTCTGTCATGGGATACAGTTACAATTTTGTTTGTTTTCGAACTCCAGTCTATACCACATACAACTTGGTCATGCTGTAAAAAATTAAAAAAAAACAAACACACACACACACACACACACACACACACACACCCCCAACGGAACCAAGAAAATGTTAGCTCAGGCACTTAAATACAATTAAGAGAATAAAATGAAAGATATATAGCAGTCAGGTTATTTAAATGCTTCATTTCACCTCAAGTACCAGCATCAGCTATTTAATACTCCATTGGTATGGATACTTGGCACTTCAGGTAGGACAAGAAACATACAGAACCTTCAAAAACTGGATGACTCCAGAATTTAAAATCCACCTATATCAGACATTTGTCCCATTGTGACAGAACATACATTGTGATTTGTGAAGATGCCAAATGCTTAAAGAAAGTTAGAAGCATCACTGACTGATGAAACACAGCTCCTGGTTTACTTCACTTATCCTTTCCCCTTTCATAGACCATGTTCTCTCTCTCATTTACAGTGACATAACATACTACCTTTCCTAGTACAGTTCTTTACTTGTTTCTGTTGAAAGATGATTTGCAGATAAAACATTTCACTATCCCATTCTTGTGCAAAGCATCACTTCACAGAAAAGGCCAAACTAAAAGAAAACTAATACCTCGGAGTCCCGCCAAACAAAAATTGAGAGGATTTATATGCACATAACATTTGCTCTAAATTGCATAGAGGCTGTTTATGTTGGAACTACTTCATAACCAAAGCAGGGATATGATTTGCCAAATAAACTGAGAGAACTCTCTACAGTCGAAACATAAGTTAACCTATGACATAATATCTGGCTCTGCGGCTCCGCCATTGAATTCTAGCCAACTAGCTAAATAAGTAACCAAACCCACCCACTGATGCCGCTTAAGGTATTCATATTTCATAGAAGATGTCTCCCAAAGTGAACCAAAAAGATATATACCAACATGGAAGCTTATAGTACCTTTTGAAGAACATATATCTTTTCCCACTTGCGTTCTGATGATTTATAAATGTGAACATCCTCAGTATTTGGGCATAAAGCAATCACTACAAAAACCAAAGTTTGTAGTGATTAGAAACCTAAATTGTATGCGAAAAATCATGTAAAGAAAGAAAGCAACAAGCAATATATGATAAGTTATATATCATTCATTGCAAGCCCAAAAAATTGAACAAAGAGAGAAATAAAGAAAAAATCCATTATATGATACCTCTATATACCGTGTAAAACTTGTTGGAAAGTTCGTTTTACTAAAACTACAATTCCCCGAATTAACATACATTTTGGAACAAACTGCGTATTCTCTACATTATCCTGAGGTCATCGTAATTGAGTAGAAAGGGGAAAGAGAAATAGTGAAGCTACTCCTACACCTGGATGAAGGATTTTCAGGTTTTTAGATAGGCAGAATAGGAATAAATGTCAAACTTACAAACTGATGTTGCAAATATGCAAGAGAGAACCCACCTGGAATTTAGACTAAGGGACTTATATGATTGATAAAAAGAATAGTAAAGTACCCTCCGCAAAGTACTCCCATTTGAGCTCACAAAAGGGCACCCTAACGACACTAGCCCTTCTAATTAAAGCGATGCCTAAAACTTGGAGACAAATGCAGGTTCAGGTTAATAAACTATCCGAGCTGCTAGATGGGGGGTGGAGGATCCTGAAATTCTGTATAAGGGTGTCCTTTTTAGGCTAATAAGATTTGACAAGTAACAATTGAATTTTATGCGTATCATTGAAACCCAGGCAAAAAGTGAGGTTGATCAAGAGAAATGCACCTCAAATGTTATGGCTGGATCAGCGTCACTTACGGCACTCCCAATTGGGAAATTTGAGGATACTTGTGATGTCCACGAGGGCAATTTTACCTTCATATGTAGACTCTGCAATTCCTGATGCAGAGGGACTTTCCACCACCACCTTCACATTGGTTGACAGAGAGAGACTACTTTGAGAGGAGGAGAATCAAGAGCAGTTCAAGACCCTGGGTTCAAGGCTCAAGACGATGATACTTGCTCTATTAATAGCTCAGTAACAATGGAAGACATACCTAATTTGTCGTCCAGAAAGCTGGTGATTCTAGCACTGTGAGTGACATGTGTGTTGACACTTAACAGTTATCACAAACCAAATCCTAGTTTTGAGAAGGTTTTAGGAGTGTGTCCCGGCACAGCGGAATAGGTCTCACTCAGGAGATTATTTCGTCATCTAGCTATACGCAACACGCTTGTGTAAAGAAGGATGCCATGATTCCCTTTTCACCCTCAAAAAAATTGAGTCTAAGCATTATGATCTCTCAGAAGGCTTATGAAGTGATCATTAGTGGCCAGAAGCTAAGTCACGAGCTTCCTTCTCAGATGTCTTATATGAGAATTAAAATTAAGTGCACTGGGAACGGTGCAATGTCATCGGATGATTCGGACATTTTGGCGTCGTCATGTGAGGGAAAGGAAAAGGGCCGGGCCACGTAGTGGATTCAGCGGTTCATGAAGTTAGTTCAACAGTGGTGGAGGATAATTCGACGAATTCCTTTCAGTATTCAGCACAAGTTCAACCAAGGAAACCAGTGAAGTGCAAGCAGAAGTGGAAGCGCAAGTTGAAGGATATGGATGAGAGGAGGAAGGGCAGCTTCCAGCAAAGTGCAATTTTCTTGAACAAGTGTAGTGACGGGAGGAGCTTGAGCTGGTTTCATCCGAACTCTGTGGTTTGGTGCAGGAAAAATGATACGCAGGTCAAGACACAGGCAACTCCATCCTTTTGGACATACACAGAGGAAGTCCACTATTGCGCATATCATGACTCAGAAACGTGACACACGATTAGAGCATCAGTTGGAGAATGTTATTTATTTATTTTTTTGATAAGGAAAAGGTAATATATTAATATAGAAATATCAGAAGCTCAGTTGCACAGTGAGCATCAGTTGGAGAATGTTATGACTCTGTGTTCCCACAGGAACTCCTTTGGTTTGCCTACAGTTAGTCCTAGTAATCTGGTTTGTGCCCCTAGGTTTGTATTAAAGGATGCCCCTTTATATGGTCTGCTTAGATGCAGTAATAGCAAGCCTTTTTTGTATCATCTCTCTGTATGCATTACTGGTTGACCCAAAAAAAAAAAAAAAGATTTTTACCAATAGGTCCAGACTTAACAGGTATGGATGAAACAAACGTTCTTCTTTTTCTTTTTATATCTTTCGTTTTTCCATTGAAACCCATCAACACCTCGACTATTCTCTGCTTATTTCACATAGACGATCAAATACCATGTCTCATTTGTAAGGACAACACATCTCCCAGGTAGAAAAATGACGAATTATCAACAGGGAGTCAAAAATGATGAGCATCTCAATCACATTAGCACAGTTCAACAAGCAAATTCAATCAATTCAGACGGAAAAAAAGCCGCTACAAGCAGCAATCCAAATGTGCGATACAATTCAGCGGTTAATCGATAGCACTGGATAATTCAAACACAAAAATGAAAAACGAAAAGTGGAGAAAGAGGGAGAAAGTGTGTACTAGATTGGTCGGGACTCCAAGCATGACAAGTAACGCATTGAGCGAACTTATGAACTGCAACTGCCGTCATTTCTCAGCTCAGGAGAAATGGAGAAGGGATCCCCAATGGCGGTGGGTAGGAGTTGAAGCGATGAAGCTGTTGAGAGATCTGGAGGATGAAGATCTGAAACTGAGACGGTAGTACCTGTTATGAGAGAGAATTGGCACTTGCCTTTTGTCTAAAGCTTTGAGGCAATGACGATTGAGAAGTCTTCGAAAGCTAATGCATAGGACGAGTTCTTTTCGCTGGATACATAGGTGGGTAAATAAATGAAATTAATAAATATTAATAGAAGTGAATTGAAGTTGATTGAAGTGAATATTTTTTATTAAAGTTGATTAAAGTTGATTAAATTAGACAGAAATATGTTGAATGTTTTTGTATATGGGTAGAAGTTGGTTAAAATAGTGAGAAATTAGTTGGTATTGGTTGAAGTTAGTTGGAGTTGATTTTTTTGTTAAAACTCACAAAGTAGATTGAAGTTGGTTGGGATTAATACATTTCAATTTACCAACGAAAGAAAAGGCCCTTGTAACACATTATTTAAGTAGCAAAACTAGCGTGATGCAATTTGAGAGTATCATTATCACGCAATTGCATAATGTCAGTAGTAGTTTTACACGTCAAGCCCAAAAACAGGGGAGAAAAAAAGAGGAGTTGTTCTAATGACATAGTATCTTGGATTTTGCCCACTAAGTAATGGTGAAAACTACGTTCACACAAAAAAACCAACACTTTGTCCGAAGCATATTTATAGATTTGTATCTTATTTATGTATTTATAAGTAACGTAATTGTATAGTGTTTAAACTCATAGAGTTATTTGCTTCCAAAATTTTGAATGGACTGGAATCATAAATGAAACCAAGAAGTATGGCAATGATTTTTTATTCATGACATTATTTGTTTGGTTCAAACTATGAGTGAATGAGAATATTTGATTTCAAATTTATGGATTTACATGAACCAGGGGAGAGTAGTTTAATCAAATATGTTACCTGTATCAAAAAGTTTAAGTGATTCTTGAAAGATGTGATTCCAATTAGAAAAATCACGAACCAAACATCAAATATGTAGATTAATTATTTTATGCTCATACCATAATCCACAATGGGTCAACTAAATGATCCGCTAGCGTTTTTATTTTTGGTTGTTAATTTCTTTTTTAGTTTAAAGATTTAAACAAGTCCCGTTGATCATGTGTGAATTATATTTTGATATTCTACTAAATAATTTTGAATAATCTGTTGCATGATTTTTATTGTCTCCACCACAAGTTCCTTGTAATTATCAAAGTGATCCCCACACCCATGTGAATAAATTTTTATCGGTCCCTTGAGGTTTGGTGAAATGATTTACTGATCGCACGTTTTTAGAAAAATATTTATGGGACTATTTATAACAACAACACCACTCCTTCCCAGTGTGGATCCCGCTTTCGCAGGGTCGGGGGAGATCCAGATGTACGCAAGCTTACCTCCATCGGCATCTCTGCCGGTAGAGAGGCTAATTTCAAGAAACCCATACAATAAGGTTTTGTGAAAATATTTAATAGAAGAAGGATTTTGTGAAAATATGTACTGAAAGAAACTAAGGGTATGCATCAGTAAATGAACTACGAAATATTTTATGGGACTACTTAGTTTAGCATAAATGTTTTTCAGAGCACAAAACTTGGGTTAATTGATTTCTGGGTGACAAATATTTATTTTTATGTCCCTGAACTATATGAAACTTTTCCTTTTGGCCCAATTGGGCTTCAAAATGCAAATTCAAAGTTCTGGACTTCTTTTGCAAAACTAAGCTTGTATTAACGTTTAGACTTCCTCTAATGACTTTAACGGTAATAGTTATCACAATCTACTATTTATATCATAAATATTATATTTTTTGTGATTAGAGGCCCCACCTTATTTAGCAAAATAATTAAAGTTTAATTAGAGAGTTTCGACCATTACCTGAACTTAGTCGGCATTGGATCCTGGTGTTCCTCTAGTTTTCAGTTCACAGAAATTACTAATTTCAACCACATCTTCCTTAGATTAGGCACATCACATATCCGTTTCGTTTTCTACCTTGAACTGTAGTTACTAATCAAGTTTTTAATCTTTTAGAGGATAGTGGGGCTTTAATCAAGAAATTATAATATTTAAGACATAAGATTTGATTGAATAACGTTCTGTACTGGGAAACTTCTTTTATTGAAAGCTTAAAAGTGGAAATATTATAATGGAAATATTTGAAGAGAGACTTAAACAACTAAGATCATGAAAGATACTTACTCATAGAGAAATGGACAATCCGGAATTCTCTTTTACTCAAGAATGCTCAAATGACCATGGCCTTTTTCAACCCTCAGCCTCTCCTTTTATGGAGGAGTTGGAATACATATGATGCCCTAACGGCTATAATACTCACTGATTTTATACATGGCTACAGTAAACTGCCTTATTCTATAGATCTGACAGTTGTTCAAATAGTACAATAATGGAGCAACCACTTTTCAGAGCATTTTAATGCTGACAAAACTACTCATCATTATTGAGATTCTGTATATCTTCATCCCCAATAATGTCTTCTAGTCCATCATTATCCAAATTATCATCAAAATTTTCATCTAGTTGAAGATGCTCTGGATCCCAGTTTTTAAATAATTCATAGAGGTATTTCTTTCCTTTTTCTGATAAGAATTTTTCAGCTCCAATATCAAGGAGATGAGCAAAGACATCTTCTGCAGTAGCGTCTTCTATCTTCATATAATTGCTGAACTCATTATGATAAGCGAAAGTAGTATTTCCGCAGTGTATTAGCATTAGTCCTTGCTCGATTAGTACCCATATTTGGTGGTAAATATTGACAAAACCAATGACTCTTCAGTAACTAACTCATGTCGTTTTGGAAACCATTCTTATTGTTGATCTCTGGGATTGTCTAAATCAACTTATTGAATGAAATAATGGGCTAGTTTGGCTTTTTTATTATCATACTCAATTACTGCACAATGTAACTCTACATATAGGCATCTAATATATGGGATTTTTGTTGGACCATTAGGAGATATGAGAATCCAATGGGCTACGATTCCATATTCTTAGGCTTGCACCATTGCGTCATTTGGAGATATTGAATTTGCTGAAAAACCCATTCTTGATCTATCGGAAAAGTAGATTGTTGTACTCTAAGGTTCCCAAATATCATAGGAATAATTATGATAATAGTTGATACAGGCTGCGTACCACTCATTAAATCATTTTTCTTAAACATGAGAACTTATTTTTTCTTAGATATCGTAAAGACACTTGAGGTAATTAATTTGTAAATCTAAAAGGAAAAATCTTTCAGCTATTAGGTAGGTAGAAGATAGTAGTCCAAAATGTGATCTACTTTTTGTATGAAATTTTAAATTATCTATAAAGACTTTATTAGAAGGAGAAATCTGTTCTAACAGTAATTGTATTTCATTTTGGATTTTCTCCTTTTCCAACAAAAGTTCTGCTTTGATGATCACAATTGGCAAGCTCGCGAATTAAACCATCTGCCAGAGAATTCTTCGATCCCTATATATGTTTAATAGAAAAGAAAAACTGGTTAAGCCATAATTGCCAATGCAGGAGTCGCTCTTGCGCTTGAATTTTGATAAATTCTTTTTCATAAAACCAAGTATTCTGTTACAATCTGTTTAAATGAGAAAAGGTTTTGAGGCTAAAAAGATTAAGAACTTTTCAATTCCCCTTATGACTGTAAGATTTCTTTTTCTATCGTAGGATAGTTGTATTCCGCCTTATTAAAACTTCCACTGCAATATTTGTAGAGTTTTTCTCTTTCTTTAATTTTGAGTGTCATACTTTAGTGCTCATTGCTGGCATCTGTTTCAAGAATTAAATCATCTCCTTTATTAGGTAAATTAAGAATAGGAAGATTTTTACACATCTTTTTGCATTTTTGAACAATTTTCGAATCACTAGGGGTCCATGTCTAACTTACTTCTTTCTTGAATTTCTACAATAATGGCTTTCTAAGTTTAGCTAAATCTTTAATGAAATCTGAAGTATAGGTAAGGCATCCAAGAAACTTTTCTAATTGCTTCCTATCTTCAATCTTTTCAGAAAAACTTGCCTTTAAACCCATGCTACGCACAGTTTGTTTAAAAATTTTAGCTAAAATATTTTTAAAAATATTATAATTAATCTTATAATTTAAATCTTTAACTATAGTAATATTAACATATCTATAATCATTTCTTTTTTTCCTCATGAAGTAGTTAAAAAGATACTATTTATTATAATAATTTTAAATTACAGATTATTTTAATTTAATTTTTAAATAAATGTTAATAAATGCTTAACAAAATACGTGTCATGACCGCATCGTTCAAACTCTCTCACACACACACACATGCGCGTGCGCGTGCACACACACACACATTCTATTTTTTTCGGAATATGCTTGTATAGAATGATTTGTACAACTTTTATCTCTAAACCTAAAAATTTAATCTCTCGTTTGGCATAAATGCACTTATTCTTACCAAGTATAATACCATGATAAATGCATCTTTGGATGATAGCTAAAACATCATCTTTGTGCTATTCTATGGTTTTGGAAAAGACAAAGATATCATCGTTGTAAACTAAACAACAATGATTAAGGTCTTTGAAGATATTATCCATTCTTCTTTGAAATATCTGAGATGCATTCTTTAGGCCAATGGTATTACTATCCACTCATAATGTCCTTGAGGAGCACTAAATTTATGCAGTTAAAAAAATGCTTTTTTCATCCATTTTATCTGCCTGTATTCGCTTTTGCAATCCATTTTCGAGAACTAAGAGGCTCCTTAAATTCTATTGAAAAGGATTGTTTTGTTAGGAATATACTAACCATCAAAGACAATATTGTCATTGAGTTTTTTATAATTTATTACCATTCTTGCTTTTTCTCCTTTTTCTTTAGCATGATTTCTTACCATGAAAGCGGGACTGGTGTGAGGGCTCTTGATATTCCTGATTAATCCTTTATTCAGAAGTTCTTTGGTTTGTTTATCAAATTCTTGAATATTTTGGTGTGTATACGCCATTTATTTAACTCAAAAAATAGTATTGGGATTTAATAAAGTAATTTTTGTAAGTGTCTCATCTTTATCCCAAAATTCTAGAGGATTATCAGAATAGTTTTTTTGTATAATTGTTCTCGTTATTCGACAATCTATTCTTTAATGGATAACTCAAGTAATAAAATTGTTAATACTATCACACGTTGTGCAGGCATTACCTTCTCATCACATTGGCTGCGTGTAAACTCAATTTTCTAATGAGTGTAAGCCTTACCTAATTTTTCAACAGGAACTGAGTGACCATTAATTGTAAATATTATTTGGTTAATGGTCTGTGTGCATGAAGAATATAGTCTCTGAAAATTATTTTCAATAATCACATCATGAGAAGGTTGATCAGTAGCCCATAGAACTTGTATAATGCATTGGACTACTCCTAATTCTATGGATAACGCTTCCATTGTCTCATTATGGTTCATAATGCTATTATAAGTTATTCTTACTTGTAAAAGATTTTTGGCTTTTTTCCATATAAATTTTGAAAATAATACTCTTTTTTCAAAGCATACAGAACAATCACTATCTATATAGGCACATAATTTATATTTATTATATCCCTCTAAATATAACTTTATTAGGATATAGATGCTATTAGAATTTGTATTAGTAACTTCATAGCATATCTCCATAGTCATGTTCTTAACTAATTCATTTTCATATATTGGCTCACTAACAGTTCTAATTTTAAACCCAATGACTTTTCTATTTTGACTCATACTTCGGTCTATACTGGGTCTTGTGGGTTCAAAGCTTATTTTACTCATTTCATTGATCATGCTAATTGTATAATCTTTTTTAAGCTCTTCTTTAGCTGATGAAGATCCTTCTCCTCATTTTGATCTTGCACTCATGCTTCTTAATAATTGGGGCTTAATGGTAATACCGTTCTCATTAATTTTTATCACATTGTTCTTATTGATTTTTGTAGGATTGGCAAAGCTAGATATCAATGAATGATCAGTTTTTATCTCCTATGGATTGAATTTAATCCTCTGGATCTTTTGCATAGTGGTAGGACTTTCAAATTTTTCTGCCTCTATCATAGCTACCTTAGTTTTTGGATCTATATTATTATCTAATTTGTAGATAGTTTTTTTAAAAATTCTTAATGAGTATCCTTCTCTTTTCATTTCCATCCCAACTGTTCATCTTAAGAGATAAGAAATTTTAGCAATTCATCTTTTAGACTCACATAATATCTAGGTCGACAATTGAATCCTACTGATCCATTACATAAATTAGTTTTAATCTCTGTGATAATTTGATTATTAAATTTCCTATGCCTGATATCATAGAGAAAAGCATAAAGATCAATATCTTCGCTGTAGTATTGTAATGGAGTAATTTGAACTTGGATGCGTTTGTAGAAAGCAAAAAATTCTATGACGAATCAGATGATGCCACGTGTAAAAATGGACCAACCATAAATTGCCACGTGTCGCGTTGACTTTGGTGGACCCGTTTGGTCAAAATTAAGTGCAGCCAATCAAAAGCCGCCACGTGTCATCGATGATGCAGAAATTAGTAATTATTTTATAAGAAAATAATTACTGGGGCCCAATAATTATTTTCTTATAAAATAATTACTAATTTCTGCATCATCGATGACACGTGGCGGCTTTTGATTGGCTGCACTTAATTTTGACCAAACGGGTCCACCAAAGTCAACGCGACACGTGGCAATTTATGGTTGGTTCATTTTTACACGTGGCATCATCTGATTCGTCATAGAATTTTTGCTTTCTACAAATGCCCCCTCGAGAGTCGGCCGCGCAATCGATTTTTTTTTTTTTTAAGTCTACTTCAGAGTTCTCCAGCTGATTTGCATCAACCGAGATCAAGCATCAAGCCCTCGGAGTACTCAAGTCATCAGGAGATCGAATCAGAGGATCATTTTTTTTTACTGTATCAAATTCAGAGATTGTACTTACACACTACATCAATACAAAATCCAATTTGTTGCTGAATTTCCTGTCCAATTTATTTTAGCCTCGAAATTTGCGTTTACAAATTTTTGGCACGCTCGGTGGGACTCTCTCTGCCTCTCATTTCTTTCTCCAAAATACAAACTCTGCACTCCCTCGAAGATAACATGGCCCCTAAGAACGCTATCACCCAATCTTCAAGGAAAACTATCCAATTTGCATCGCAAGGATCAACAACTGCTAGTGCTGCATCTGGTGGTGTCATAACGAGAAGTATGACAAAAGCGACTGGAGAACAATCAGTTGTGGCTGCACCATCACAGTCACACAAGATTCAAAACCTCGGCTCCAAGGTATCTGATGGAGTTAATCAAATCACTTCGAATGTTCTGAAGCAAAAGTCTGTTGCTGCCTTCATCATGCCACAAATAATTCCGCGTGGGATGGATGAACTCTAAACCCACACGAACCCTGCCTTTCAACCCTTCAATTTTGAAGATGATGGTTATTCAAGCGATAATTCCTCTTTAGCATCATCAAAGGGATCACCTTCCTCGCATGCTGAAGCTGAATTATCTGACACTGTTATCATGCCAGTTATGGTGACAGGGGCTACTGTTAGGCGATAAATTATCGCATTTTACATGCCTTTTTGCCTGATTTTAGCTCATGTAATAATCTAATCTTTAGGATTTTTCTTGTTTTATTAAGTAATCTTTAGGATTTTTACTTGTTTTATTTATTTTTGTAGGTAATAAGTTCAATCGGGCAAGTGCCGCAAAAAGGAGCGAAAAAAGGGTTAAAAACGAAGAAAAAGTACGCGGGGGCAAAAAAACGGCATGGGCACCCCATGCCAGGTGGCATAGCCATGCCACCACTGCCAGAGAAGTGGCACGGGTATCCCGTGCCAGGTGGCACGGCCGTGCCACCTATCCAGTTTCGGCATGTTTCGACTTCTATTTAAGGGGCTTGCTTTGTGATTTTTAGGGGGGTCGCACGGGGATTGCTTGAAGCTTCTCTCTGGCGATTTTTAGGATAGTTTAGGTTAGATTTTAGTTAATAAGGAGGATTAGTTTAGGATTGAAGATTGTATTCTTGGATTTAACCTTTGAATTTCAAGTTCCTTCATCAATTCAAGACTAAGTTTTCTCCTCTTTTATCTCTCTAGTTTTTATGTTCTTGTTATGTATGTTTTGTTGGTTTCAATTCTTGTATTTGTTTTGTTTGATTTATATGTTTAATTTCATTGTTAATTTATGTTGTTTAGTTGTTTAAATTCGTTTTATTTCATTCCCTTCGTTTTGTTCTTCAAGTTTATGTTCTTGTTGGTTAGTTTAGGTTTTCATGCGTTTTTCATGTTTTGTTGGTAGATTGTGTTGGCTTGGATTATGATTAGCCTCTTGATGGCTAATTGATCTTGTACTAGGCCTAACCATACCCAATCTATGTCTAGAACTTAGAGTTTTCCTTCGCGCCCGTCAAGTGTTCGATGAAATGCCTGAGAGGGTTTTCATCCATATTTTTGAGCGATTGACTTATGCTGAGAGGTGAGGTCAATTTGTTAGTGTGGGAGAAGGAATGGCCGAGTTCGGGACACGAAAGTAGTATCCGAATCGAGTTAGGTCCGGGGTTGCTAGTTTTGTGGTCTAATTCGCCTAACCCCACGAAAGTAGGTGGTTACACGAGTTAGACTAGCTCATGACCCTTGAGAGAGGGCTTGGGTTGTCTTTGATGGTGCAACCGACCATCTCTTGTTCATAGTGTGGTTCGGGTAGGTTAGGACTCGTCTTGGTTAGTTGATTCATCCATTGATAAAATCACAACTCCAAGTCGCTTGTTTCTGTGTTTGTAGCGTAGTTCAGTTTTCCCTCTTTCCCTTTTGATCTCGCCTAACTCGATACGTTTTAGCTAGCTCTGGTAGTTGGAAACACAATTCCCTGCGGACGACACCCCAAGTACTCAACGATACACCTTGCACTTGGGGTTTATAAATATTAAAACTTTTTCTTGCAACAGCTACTAACTTCGAAGAACAACTGGCAAGCATGAAAGCTACCTTGGATAGGCTCTCTAAAGAGAGTGCAGAAAAGGACGCTCAAATCAAACGCCAGAACGATTAGATTGCTGAGCTGATGAAGAAACTGGAAAAGAAGTCCTCTGAAGCTTTCAACAAAGGTTCAGGCGCTGAAGACTCTAATAAAGAGTCCAGCCACAGTGAAGAATCGGATGACGAGCGCAAGGCAAGAAAAGACCGCTCTTTAGGCTCGATGTCTGTTGACCAGATTCAGAGCTTAATAGCAAATGCAGTCAAGGCTCAGTTGGGAGGAGGATCTCACAAGACCCACCTATATACAAAGCCTTATACGAAGAGGATTGATGCTCTTCGCATGCCGCATGGCTATCAGCCTCCCAAGTTCAACCAGTTCGATGGCAAGGGCAACCCCAAACAGCATATTGCCCACTTCATTGAGACGTGCAGTAATGCTGGCACAGAGGGGGACCGACTGGTGAAACAGTTTGTTCATACTCTAAAAGGGATTGCATTTGACTGGTACACAAACTTGAAGTTAGAGTCTATTGACAGCTGGGAACAAATGGAGCAGGAGTTCCTGAATCGGTTCTACAGCACTCAACGTGTTGTTAGCATGACAGAGTTAACAAGCACCAGACAATGGAAGGACGAACCGGTTCTTGATTACATTAATCGTTGGAGATCCCTAAGTCTTGAGTGTAAGGACCGTCTATCAGAAGCTTCAGCCGTTGAAATGTGTGCTCAGGGTAGGGAGTGGGATTTACTATACGTCTTACAGATGAGTAAGCCAAGGACCTTCCAAGAATTGGCAACAAAAGCTCATGATATAGAGATAACGATCGCAAGTCGCCGTGGCAAGTCTTCTTCCTCATCTGACGCTAGAAAGGACAAGGGCGAATTCAAGAAAAATCCCAAGTCCACAAAGTCCTCAAACAAAGAATCCATGGCTGTTTCAACTGGGGAGCTGGTTCGAATCTCTAGGAAGCCCAAGTATGAAAACAAGAAGGGTGGATTCTCCAAGGATTCTGGAAAGAAGCGTCCTACATTGAAGGAACTGCAGGAGAAGAAATATCCATTCCCTGACTCAGACTTGTCAGGAATACTTGATGATCTCCTTGAAAATGGGGTTATCCAACTTCCAGAACCGAAACGGCCCGAAGAAGTTGGAAGGGTTACCGACCCAAAATACTGTCGGTATCACAGGGTGGTCAGTCACCCTCTCGAGAAATGCGTTACGCTCAAGGAACATATTATGCAACTTGCCAGGGATGGGAAGATAATATTAGATTTGGACGACACTATGGAGACGAATCATATCTCCACTCAGTTGGAGCGTTCCTCATCGCCCTAGAGGCCAAAGCATACTCTACCTTGTGGTAGAGTAAATACCAAATTGATTTTCTCCCTTGGAGAGAAATTAATTACAATTCAATTTGGAAGTCTGGAGCCTATGGTGATTCCAATTGGTTCCAAAGGGCTCGCGACAGAGACTGAGCCTGTCATGGATGTCTCTGATAAAGCTGATGTTGATGAAGAGGGATGGACTCTTGTCACTCGCTGGAGGCCCAGGAAGCAAAGCCAAGTGCAATCACCGCCTCTCCGCTGCAGGAAGAGACAAGGAAGAAAGAAAAGCCCTCGTCATTCAAAAGGAAAGAAGAAGTCCAAGAACGTCAAAAGGTACAAAATTTTGCCTATCGACCTCCTTGAGCAGGAGCCGCTTGTCCCTGTCACACTCGAAGAGTTTTTCCCAACAGGCTTCTTTGAGAAAGTTACAGTCAACATGACTTCATGTTTAGAGCTCGAAGAAGAGGAAGACGAAGGAAGTGATGGACAAAAGGGATCTCCTACAGTAGCTGATAAGACTTTAACTGTCTTGGAGGCTTTGCCAGCTCGCATGGGCTGGGAGCAAATATTTTGTCTGCCTGATGAGATGCGCTAGTATGTTGTTACCGCTTTACAGCACCTAGAACTTTACGCTGATAAATCCAGGATGTGGGAGCATCAATAGAAGGCCCTGTTCAGTGTGCCTATTGCAACACCGCAGTTACTTTCACTGACGACGATTTGTTGTTGGGATCCAAGCCCCATAATCGTCCTTTGTTTGTGACTGGTTATATTAGGGAGCAGAAAGTCAGACACATTCTCGTGGATGGAGGGTCAGCCGTCAACATCATGCCGAAGTCTACAATGAACGACTTAGGCATCACAGTGGAAGTCTAAGAGCCGAACGATGATTCAAGGCTTTAACCTTGAGGGCCAACGTGCAATCGGCATGATTCGCGTTGAACTGATAATGGGAGATTTGACGACGTCCTCCATCTTCCATGTAATCGACGCTAGGACTTCTTACAGGTTGTTACTCGGACGACCATGGCTTCATGAGCATGGGGTAGTGGCTTCCACTTTACATCAATGCCTTAAGTACTACCGTGATGAAGAGAAGAAAATAAATGGAGATGTTAAGCCATTCACTAAGGCTGAGTCCCATTTCGCAGATGCAAGGTTCTTTGAAGAAGGTGCTGCACCTAAAGAAACCATGTCGTCAACCATTTCTTCCACAGGCAAAGGTGTCGCAAAGAAGGCCCCTCGAGCAACAAAAGATGATGCTCCTAAGCAGCAGCTCGAGAAACAAGCAAGCAAGCAAGGTAGCACCACTTTTTGTGTTGAGCAAGTCGCAAAACAAGCTGCTGCTTCCACAGGATCAGTGCCACCAATCTTAAGGTACATACCTAGGTCTCGCCGTAAGGAGGGCGAATCGCCCTTTAGCGAGTGTACAAGCAGAAGCGTCGAGACCGAAGCTACCAAAAAGGATGATGAAGCTAGCATAGTCACCTAAACAGGAAGTGCAATAGTTCCAGCGCTTAAGATGTGGCAGACTAAGGTGAGTAGGCCCCCTCTTGCCGGGTTTGTCGTTTCTTCTAAAGAAGGTGGTGACTTGCCAAGCACACGGACTAGGGAAGGATTTGACCCTAATGCGTACAAGCTTATGGAGAGGGCTGGTTACGACTTTCAAAATCCAGCTGCCTTAGGAAAGGTAGTCGAAGCCAAGCCTCATGGCCTTACTGAAGCTCAGAGGAAGATTCAAGAGCAGGGAGGTTCAGCAGCAGTCTCTAAAGTTGGACTGGGTTTCACGCCACCACAGCCAGTCAGAATCTCCGGGCGACGAAGAGACAAGAAGTTGGTGATTCAATACATCTCAGCTGAAGAAGTAGATGTGAGTGAAGAGGAAAATGCTTCACCTAACCCAAAGCCCTCTGTGTTTGATAGGCTACAATCATCCACTTCTAAAAAACGTCTATCAGTATTCGCTCGTATTGGGAAAGGGAAAGATCACAGATGCTCTGTTTTCAACAGGATCAAAAATGATCCTCAGCCAAAGCCTTCGATTTTTGCCAGAATAGGAGTTAGTGAAAAGTCCTCAAACTCTCAACTTCAGCTCGAGAAAAGCTCTGCATTTAGTCGCTTGGGAATGATAAATCAAGTTCAAAGCTCAATCCCTTCTCGTATGAAACGTTTCTCTAGTCTGGATGTTAAGACAGACGGTTCATTAAGAGTAAAGAGGCGTACTGTGGTCTTCACAGGCCAACGAAAAAACTCTGGCTCTAACGAGGAAGCGGAGGAAGAAGAAGCTATTTCTTCCAATCATATCACAATCCACGAATGTGATGACTCAGACTCAGAGATAGAGTTGGCAGAAACTCCTAAGACTTTTGAAGATGGGGGCCAGGCTACAGTTGATGATCTGAAAGAGCTGAATCTTGGAGCCAGTGAAGAGCCTCGCCCTACCTACGTAAGCTCATCACTTACACTCAAAGAGGAAAAGCAGTACTTGGAATTCCTGTCAGAGTACAAGGATGTATTTGCCTGGAGCTATAAAGAAATGCCCGGTTAGACCCAAAGGTTGCAGTTCATCGCTTATCTATCAAAAGGGGCATTTCGCCTAAGAAACAACCTCAGCGACGTTTTCACCCAGGATTGGTACCGAAAATTGAAAAAGAGGTCAACAAATTCATAGAGGCGGGATTCATTCGAGAGGTCAAATACCCAACATGGATTGCAAATATCGTGCCTGTCAGGAAGAAAAATGGGCAACTTCGTATTTGTGTGGATTTCCAGGATCTCAACGACGCTTGTCCAAAAGATGATTTTCTGCTGCCTGTTACGGAACTCATAATCAACTTAACTACAGGGCATGAAGTGTTGTCATTCATGGATTGTACTGCAGGATACAATCAGATTCTGATGGCTCCAGAAGATCAAGAGGCCACAGCTTTCTGCGCACCTAAAGGCATTTTTTGCTCTAAGGTGATGCCCTTCAGACTTAAGAATGCAGGAGCAACTTACCAAAGGGCAATGCAAACAATTTTCGACAATATGCTTCACAAAAAAGCTGAATGCTATGGCGATGATTTGGTAGTCAAGCCCAAAAAGAGGGAGGACCATATACAAGATCTTCGTTTGATCTTTGAACGATTACGGAGATGCCAATTGAAGATGAACACGCTCAAGTGCGCGTTCGGTGTCACATCCGAAAAATTGTTGGGCTTCATCGTTCACCACCGTGGAATCGAGATCGACCAATTGAAGATCAAGGCAATTCAAGAGATGCCTGAGCCGAAGAATCTCAGAGAGCTTCGCAGACTTCAAGGTCGCTTGGCATACATCCGAAGATTCATCTCAAATCTTGTAGGACGTTGCCACCCCTTTAGCCACCTTATGAAAAAGGGAGCACCGTTCGAATGGGACGACTCATGTGGAGCGGCTTTCAAGAAAATAAAGGAATATTTGTCACATCCTCTGGTATTGGGGGCACCCAGCCCTGGCAAGCCTCTTCGACTGTACATTGCAGCTCAGGAAAAATCCCTAGGAGCATTATGTGTACAGGAAAACGAGGAAGGGAAAGAAGTCGCCCTGTACTACTTGAGTCGTACGTTGGTCGGCGCTGAGTTGAAGTACTCCCCTATTGAAAAGATGTGCTTGTCACTCATCTTTGCCATCCATAAATTAAAGCATTACATGCAGGCCTATACAGTGCAAGTGATCTCCAAAACTGATCCCATCAAGTACATCTTATCTAGACCAATCTTAAATGGGCGACTGGCAAAATGGGCGGTCATCTTAAAACAGTACGACCTTGTCTATGTACCCCAAAGAGCGGTTAAGGGGCAAGCGTTGGCAGATTTCTTGGCAGATCATCCCATTCCTGATGATTGGGAGCTAAATGATGACTTGCCAGGAGAAGGCGTGTTCTATATCGATATCCTCCCTCCCTGGGAAATATATTTCGATTGTGCAGCTAGACGTGATGGCGCTGGTGCAGGAGTGGTCTTCGTTTCCCCCGAAAAGCACATTCTCCGGTATTCATTTGCGCTTACTCAGTTATACTCTAACAATATGGCAGAATACTAAGCGCTTAGCTTAGGCCTTGAAATGGCCATTAAGATAGGGATCACCGATCTCAATATATATGGTGACTCGCAGTTAGTCATTAATCAACTACTTGATGAATACGAGATCAAGAAAGAGGACCTTGTTCCGTATCACAGGCAGGCATTATGCCTGCTAAATAAGTTGGACATGGTCAAGTTAGAGCATGTGCCAAGGAGTGCCAACAAGATGACTGACGCACTAGCAAGCCTCGCAGCTACTTTGGCACTGGGGGCAGAAGGAGAAATGACTATTCAAGTATGTAACCGTTGGGTTGTTCCGCCGGATGATGAAGACTCAGAGGAAGATATCAACATGATCTGTGTTCTTGGAACGGATATAGAAGACTGGCATCAACCTATAATTGAGTACTTAGAGTATGGAAAACTACCTAGTGACTGAAGGCATAAGACAGAAATACAACGGAGGGCTTTAAGCTTCCTTTACTACAACGGGACGCTTTATCGACGCTCCCTTCTTGGTCTTTGGTTACGATGCTTGGACGTGGAAGAAGCAAATCAAGCAATGACGGAAGCTCATTCAGGTGTGTGGAGCACACCAATCAGGGCCTAGGTTACATGATCGCATTAAAAGGATGGGCTACTACTGGCCCACTATGGTGCAAGATTGCATAAATTATGCAAAGAGGTGCGAGGCTTGCCAGTTCCATGCTAACTTCATACATCAACCTCCCGAACCTCTCCACCCAATAGTTGCATCTTGGCCATTTGAGGCATGGGGGCTCGATGTCGTTGGACCAATCACGCCTAAATCGTCTGCTGGTCACTCCTATATCCTAGCTGCCACTGATTACTTCTCTAAATGGGCGGAAGAAATTCCACTAAGAGAGGTCAAAAAAGAAAATGTGGTAGACTTCATAAGGACATACATTATCTATCAGTATGGTGTGCCGAGGTACATTATCACCGATAATGGTAAACCTTTTTTCAACAGCCTGATGACAAGTCTGTGCGAGAAGTTTAAGTTTTCTCAACATAAGTCTTCCATGTACAACGCCCCCGCAAATGGCCTGGCAGAAGCCTTTAACAAAACACTTTGCAACTTACTCAAAAAGGTTGTCGCAAAGTCTAAACGGGATTGGCATGAGAGACTAGGGGAAGCTCTTTGGGCATATCCAACAACGTACAAGACGCCAACACAGTCGACCCCATTCGCTTTGGTGTATGGAGTTGAAGCCGTTCTACCATTGGAGCTTCAAATCCCATCACTCCGCATCGCCATACAAGAAGGTTTGACGGAAGACGAAAACCACAGGCTTCGCTTAGCTGAGTTGGAGGCCCTTGATGAGAGGAGACTTCAGGCGCAACAAAAGCTAGAATGCTACCAAGCCCGTTTATCAAGAGCATTCAACAAAAAGGTTCGGCCACGCTCGTTCCAAGTGGGAGACCAGGTCCTGGCAGTAAGAAGACCGATCATCATTTCTCACAAATCTGGAAGCAAATTCACCTCCAAGTGGGATGGTCCTTATGTAGTCAGAGAAGTTTACACAAATGGAGCGTACAAGATAGTTGGTGCTGATGGAGTGCGTGTAGGACCCATAAACGGCAAATTCTTGAAGCGTTATTATCCTTGAAATAGAATCAATGTTGCAAAGCTCCTAAGTAAGAGCCTAAACTGCTCATTCTTTCCAGTTAAATTCCTTTGTATTACTCCTGGCCCGCAAGAGTCTAAACCGTGGACGGTAAAACAAAACAAATAAAAAATATTATGTTCTTGAACTACGTATGGCTTGATCCTTTAGGGTATTACATTCTCTTTAGGTACATAGGCAACTTTGGTATATTTCTTAAGTACAGCCGTTAAAAAGAAAGGGGGGGATGAATAAATTGTGTTAGTGCATGGGTTTTGTTCATTAGATACAGCTACATATTATTGCGTAAACTCGAATCGAAAGATTCATCTTATTGTAATATATTATAATAAAACCATACTGAGTTTAAAAGAAGTAACAAGTTGCAAAGTTTCTAGGAAAGAAAAAAAATCTAGAACAAATCCACCGGATATGGTCTAGGCATCCAGTGCGCCTAAAAGCTCTTGGGCACGTTTCCTCGCTGCTTCAACTTGAGCCGTTTCTTCAGCGGTAACTAGAGGCGCGACATCTAAATCAGCAACCTCTTTCTCAAGAAGAGACACACCATCTTTGGCTTTCTTCAATGATGTTTCAGTCTCTACTAATTTATCTTGCAATTTCAGCTCATCTGCCTTTGCTCGCTCAAGATCTGCCTCAAGTAGCTTCCTTTGCTTATGAGCTTGGGCGACAGCAGTAGTTGTCTCATCAAACTGCGCACTGACCTTTTCCACTAAAGCTCGTGCCTCCCCAAGTTTATCCAATAAGGCTGCCCGCTTGCCTAGCACATCTTTGGTAGCAGTTCGATCTTCTAATTGGGCTTTCAATTTCAGGTACTGTCCGACTTCGTTCAAGTATGCCTCGACATTATTCTTCAGCCCCAAATAATCTGCCTGAAAGGATGATAACGTTTCATATATTCGCTCAACTTTCTGGTGGATATTTCCCATGTCACCCTCTGTCTTTGGGATGAACTTTTTCAACTGTTGCTGAAAACGCTGCTTCACACTCAAGGCCAAATCATTAAACATGCCAGAAGCAATTCTCCCATGGAAGTAGGTTGCAACAGAAGGAGTAGGTGATTCACAGCGCTCTGTTTGTTTCACTGGCGAGGGCATTATGTTAATAGAATCGTCCTCAGTTGACTTGGCAGCATGCACAGTCAAGGTGGCTTCACTGTCTTTGTCACCAAATACGGCCTTAAGTCTGTCTCCGATTTCGGCAGTATATCCCTACATTAAAAGGAGGGTTAAGTCAAAAAAAAGGGAGGAACAAGAAAAAAAAGGGGAAGAAAAAGGGGCCGTGATAACAAGATGCACCTCTCCCGTTGCTTTATTCGCTGACTTCAGTGAGCTCGTCGCACTATTAGACTTGTTCTTGGAGTTAGGCAGCTTGGTTGCGACGTCTGGTTTGCTCTTCAAGTCTGACAAATTCTTCGCTCAACTAATGGAAGACCTAACACCCAAACCTCTTAAAGCTTCAATCTTCTCTTTACCAGGCGAACAGCTTCTACTTTTCTGAGGAGATGTGTTTGCTTCTAACGAGGAACTATCTCCTCCTTCCTTTCTAAGCTCAGCTGGGGATAGGGCATGTTCATCACACTGCTGCATGATTGGCTTATGTGCAATTACTTTACCGGAAGTGACAACTAAGGCGGATGCATCATCAGCAACTCTCACTCTAGAAGCTCTTCGTGGCTGCACAGTCTCGCCTCTAGGATATTTAGACCCTTGAGAGAAAAGATCACCCCGCGAAGATCGCCACCAATTAGCATATGCAATGGTAACCAGTGTAGACTTCTTGTCAGGAGGAGCAGGAATTGTCACGCTGGACCTTGTTATATGTTCTGTAAGATTGAACCAATAGCGAGCTACATCCTGTAAGGTGCCCTCTCGGTCATTCATCCGTGGCTCACTTAGTACATCTTGATAGAAGCCAAATTATCGCCCAAACTTACAAGGGAAGTACGGTTCGATCACAATTGTTCTTCCTTGTCGCAAGGTCAAAAACCAAGAGCGGAGGCAAATCAAATATGCTTTCCAGCTTGAGGATAAATTTTGGGTGTCAACCAAGGTGATCGATGTATCCTTCATAAGAGCGTTAGAATACATGACGGATAGATCCTTACATTTCAATAGTTCTCGAGCTTCTTGTACATTAGGAGTCCGATTCATCTTTTCGCCAGAGAACCTCACCATTTTAGGATGGCCATGTGGATGTTAGGGATGATCAAAATAAGTTGGGAAGTAAGTCCCTAACCATCCATAAACGTAGTGAATAGGGAAGATTACTTCCAACTTATTCAGGCTCCGAGCCGTAGAAATTCTATGCAATCCCCGATAAATGCTAGTTAAAGCAGGAATTGCGAGGTTTAAATATTCCCCGTGAGCCAATTTGCTTGCAGCTACAAACACGGCTGGGCGAATAAGGCGTACCGCTTCAGTGGGTAGCACAAAAGAGCACAACCAACAGGAAATAAGCACAGCAAAGTAGGTCTCTTCGATTAGGGCCTCAGGAACGTTGAACGTCACAAAAGGGTCCTTCTCTCTCTTCGTTCGCCCTGTGCGAGGAGCAGTCATACCAGATGGACATGATGTGTTTGTTAGGGCTTTAACTCGCTTTCTATTGTCACGACTGGGAGGAGATGTGTAAATTTGTCGCCCTCGAAACCAAAAGCATATCCATTCGGTAGTAGGAAGTTGAACAATGCCATGAACATCTTGGCATAGTCTGTGGAATGCAGAAAAGAGGAATGTGTAAGTCGCTGGAATATCATTTTCTCTGCGTCCTGCAGAAAGGAGTTCTCTGACGGATGGAATGACTTCTTCGTAGTAAGCACCGTCAGCTGGAAGTCCACCTATAGTCTGTAAATCCCATAAGAAGATTGACATATTGCCACTCTCTGTGCAAAAGGTGTTGGTAGTGTGGCACCACAGCTCGCAGAATGCTTTGAAGACGGTGAGACTCATGTCATAAGAGAACAATGATGCATACAGTCCATCATGAAGCCTCCATTCCTTAAGTCTGTCTTTGTTGCGACCGAGAACATCTTCTAGCCATTCCCAATAACACGGTATGAAGAAGTTGTCGGAGAAACATGGTGAAAAATTGCCCCAGGATAGTGTCCCGTCCATGATACAATGCCTGAGTAAGGGTGTTGCTCCTTGGGAAGGGACTGAAGATGCAAATAATGGTGAGCTAAGCTTCAAGACTCTCAAAGTCGTGATGACTTCGTCTGATCTTTGTATATCACGGGTAGACTCCACACTCCAGTATGAATCTGCCAGGTAGTTATGGAGTAAAGAACGTCTGGAAGGTAGGGGTGTTGGCATATCTACGCGGGGAGTCACGCCTTCTTCAATTGGATCATCTTCTCTGTCCAGGATGGTAAGAGTTGGCTTCTTGGGATCGGATGATGAATCCAGAAAATGCACCATGGCTGAAAGTAAGAGATTTAAGTCAACCCCAATTAGATTAAGTGAGGGAGTCGCCTGCGAAGAATCGAATCTACGGGGAGAAACGATTCCTCATCTTAAAAGTCGACCTCACTTCGCGATCTAATCGGAGGAGTCGTGGCTGAAAGGAAGAAATTCAAGTCGACCCCAATTAGATTAAGTGAGGGAGTCGCTTGCAAAGAATCGAATCTACGGGGAGAAACGATTCCTCGTCTTAAAAGTCGACCTCACTTCGCGATCTAATCAGGGGAGTCGTGGCTGGCAGAAAGAAATATAAGTTGATTCAGCAGCTTCCTGGAAAAAAAAAAAAGAAACACATAAATTTAGGTTCTCCAACAAAAAAAAAAAAAGAGGAAGAAGGCATTAGAATGCCAACGTCTGTCGGCAGAAGCAAGGAGATCCCCCCCCTCCCAAAAAAAAAACCAAAGCGTGCAAAGTTACGATGAGGTGTTAGTATCATCGGAACCAACACTGCTACGTAATTTGATACTAATTATAAATTACGATGAAATGTTAGTCTGATTGAGACTAACACTTATACGTACTTTGACTTTAGTTTTAAAAAAAAGAGAAGGCAACGACGCGGAGGTCCTTTCGTTGGTCTCTTCTCTTCCCCTTTCCTGCTTTTCCTCTGCTCTCCATCCGCCATAGTCATGAAGTATTTGTTCTGATTTTTCTCAAACACACCCCTAAAAAAAAAAACAGAGACAAAAGGGCTTATGGAATCATATGTGTTAACGCTTTGGTTCAAATTTGCCTTTAAAAAAAAAAAAAAAGTGAGAGATAGAAAGGACAAAAAAAAAAAGGAAAAAAAAGCTTCTGCAGCAGCAGACAATGAAAGCTTCAACGAAGCCCTCTGCAATACAGATTGACAATGTTCAGAAGTCTAAATTTTTCGGTTAAACACCACCATAAAAGCACCAAAAAAAAAAATTGGCCCTAACCGACAAACTGAGCAAGGGCTTCGAACTGCGGAAAAAACCAGAAGAACAGCCAGAAGAACCGGCGCAAACTTACGGAGAGCAGCCGAGACTTCAAGAAGGCTTCACCTGAGGAAAAGGTGGGCTTGTTTAATTCCTTACTCAAGGAAGAAGTTGACAATCTTACAAAAAGAGCAAAATTTGCAGAAAATGCTTTTCCTAACATCTATCAGAAGCTTTATGAGGCTCCGGATCCTTATCCAGCTCTTGCCTCAATTCCTGAGTTAGATACAAAAATCTCGGAACTGGAGTCTGAGAACCGGAAGATGAAAGTTGAGCTTGAAGAGTTTAAGGCTGAAGCAGCATATGAAAAATAAAGTATTTGCAAAAAAAAAAAATACCTCAAGTCGTAGACATGGAATAAGAAAATTTTGGTGAATTGGAGGAACCTGAAGATAGGTTTATATAGTAGGCAATTGAAACTTTCCAGTATTACTCCAATTCGAATATTGGTGGATTTCATCTCTTTGAATTATTGACAACTTCTATCTAGAACTGTCGATAGAATTTTATCAAAAATTATAAACTTAGAAATGATCATAGAAAAAAAAAAGAAAGAAAAGGCAAAAAAAAAAAAAAGAAAAGCAATACGTGCCAACTGCCAAACCAAAGTAAAAAAGGGGGGCAAATAAGAAAAAGTATTAACCCCCAAAGTTTTGATCATCTGCATCGATTGCGCATTCGAGACTCAGCCGCTTAAAAAAAAAAAATCGATTGCGCGGCCGACTCTCGAGTGGGCATTTGTAGAAAGCAAAAATTTTATGACGAATCAGATGATGCCACGTGTAAAAAATAGACCAACCATAAATTGTCACATGTCGCGTTGACTTTGGTGGACCCGTTTGGTCAAAATTAAGTGCAGTCAATCAAAAGCCGCCATGTGTCATCGATGATGCAGAAATTAGTAATTATTTTATAAGAAAATAATTACTAGGCCTAGGCCCAAAATCCGGCTCCAACCCTAGCCGGCAGAGCCTATAAATAGGGGTCTTCTCCCTTCATTTGGGGTGTTCAACATTTGGCAGAATTCAGAACTCAGACAGCAAGGAGCATCCAGCTACCAAGCGAGAAAGATCAAGACTTGCAGAGCTTCAGAAATCACAATCAGTCACTTGCAGATCAGAACCAAGAACCGGCTTCAGAGTTCTTCAACTGATTTGCATCAATTGAGATCAAGCATCAAGCCCTCGGAGTACTCAAATCATCAGGAGATCGAATCAGAGGATTATTTTTTTTTTATTGTATCAAATTCAGAGATTGTACCTACACACTACATGAATACAAAATCAAATTTGTTGCTGAATTTCCTGTCTAATTTATTTTAGCCTCGAAATTTGCGTTTACAGCGTCCAATATAGATATACTGTATTTTCTATCTTTGTTATGCTTAAGGATACTTTACAAATTAATGAGATTAATTTCTCCCATATCATATTTACAGTCTTTGATTTCTAGATCTTCTTCCATTATTTCACATACGTATTTGCTTTTCAATTGAAAGAGGAGCTTTTTTTTATAAATCATGTCTTGCTGAATTATGGGAAGGACACAATCTCCTTTGACTTCTTCGTTGTCATTATCTACAACAAACTCTTCTTCTTGAAGATCATCAAGACTAATCGAGCTACTTTCCATTACATGACTGTTCTTTTCGTAATTACTCTCTTCATATTCATCTTCTAGTATAATCTCAACAATTCTTTTGTTGTTACTTAGGGTTAGGTCTAGTGACTCTTCGTCGCTAAGCTCAAAGCAATCTAGGCTTCTTAGAATTTCAATCAGCTTATTATTCTTCCTATTTTTGCATTCATTAGCATAATGTCCTACTTCTCTACATGCCCACCATTTGCAATTGTTTTTCCTTGTAGGACAATAAGCTACATTCCTAGAAAATTTTTGTTTTTTAAGGCTTGGTTTGTTATAATATTTTCTTTTATATTTCTCACTCTTTGCTCGTTAAAACTCTTTTTCTTATAAAATTTTCTTTTTCTTCTCCTTTCAGGTTCCTTTCGCCATTGGTGAGGTGAATCCAACAACCTAGAAATTACTTCTTAATTTTCTTTTACTTTTGGAGATCAATATATTGATCATTGACCCGTTTTCTTAAATGAGAGATTCTTGAACCAAGGGTATCAATGACATCATCTCTTTTAAACCATGCAATGTATTTTTCATTAATTATGGAATTTATCGGATAAGGCAATTTATCGTAGAACATACCAAGATTAGTTTCATTATACCTAATTTTATAATATATTGACTAAATTCAACAATATAATTCTCCAAATGCTTTATAGTCCATAACTCTATATTATTAATCTTTCTTTGCCATTCTCTTCTTTTTTCTTCAGAATCAAATTTGACTCTGATAAATTCAGTTTCAATTTCTTTACATAAACTTTTGAACATTGCAGCTGGTGTTTCCATCATTCTCTATGTATTTTTACCATCTTCATTTAATGAATCATATTAGTTAGCTACAGTGCCAAAAAAATTATATTCGATATAGCTTAGAAAATTTGTAGCAGTTCATGTAGCATTTAAATTTAAGATATTATTTATTGCTCTTTTCCAGTATTCAAATATTTTTTCTCTATTACGAGCTCCATTGATATTTAAGATATGTCCGGTTTGGCTAATTGGGGTGAGATCAATTTCTTCAAAGGTTGTAGTTTCATTGGGATAAACCCAAAAGATAAGTTAGTCATACGTCCCACTAGAACGTACCTGAGTCTCATAAAATGAATTTTTCTTCTAGAAGGTTCATCAAATTCCTCAGATTTAGGAGTTACATTGTTAACTAGATTGGACTCAATTTCATCTATGTTAAGTTCTTCTCCAATCTCGTTAATCTTGTCATCAAATATCATTTTACCATATTTTTTTGTCCAGTTTCTTTCTAATTTCTTTTAAAGGCACAACATTAAAATCATCTAGCTTAATTAGATTCATTTGCTGATATATTTCTTCTTCTAGCTAGACATTATTTGTCTCTTTATTATCTTCAGATAATATCTCATATTTATCATTTGTTGCACCCATGATTTTGTTTAATTCTTCCGAATTTTGTTCTTTTTCAAACATCCTCTATAGTTCGTGAAGATTATATTGCTTATACTCCATCATCTTCTTCTTTTTCTGCCTTTTCAGATGATTTTTCAGCTGATTTTTCTCCTACCTTTTTTTGAATTTTAATACCATGCAAAGGAAATGAATTTTTGTTTTTGGAGTTTTGGAAAGGATACTTATGCTAAAATGGAGTACTAATGCCGAAACGGAGTACTAATGCCTAAGGTCAATTTTCCACCTTGTCTGATTTCGTTAACTAAAGAAAGATATATTATAGATAATTGCTTTTTAATTTCCTTGACTTTAGTCTTAATTTTTGCTAATTCACCTTTTAACTCTAAAACTATATCAGTGATATGATTTAATTGAGGTGGTACTGAAATAGTTCCTTTTGGTGAGTGAACAATATGTGAATAATTAGAAGTAGGACAAATTGCTGATGACTCCAGCATTAAACATAGCTAATTAGCTTAAGTAAGCATTAACTAGCTTAATAATCTTAATTATTTATGGTCACGTGGCTCTAATACCAGTTGAAAGAGGGCTTTGAGTAGTACTTATGAGCAAAAAACCTTGTGCACAAAATTAAATTTTTCGTAAGTAAGTTTTTATGGATTGTAGTTAAAAATGAAAATTTTAAAACCTTAAGAGGCTTTTTGCGATTTAAAAAGTTAGTTTTGTCAAGTTTAGTTCCAAGAAATCATTTGCACCAAAGTTGGATAGATTGAAAATCGCTTCTAACGTTGTGGGTTTAGAAAATTATTTACACCAAACCTTAGGTTCGGAATAGAATTTACCCCCCGCCCATGTAGGGCGAAAGTGGGTTTAACAAGAACTTCTCGTGGATCAAGACTCCTATAATTTTTCGCTTAGAGAGATGAGGATGGGTAGGCAAAGAGACCTTATAATGCTTAGAGTTACAAAATTCTAACATAATTTTATTTTTCAAGTGAATTCCCTCTTGGCTTTCTTTGTTAATCTATAAAGATATTTTTCAATAGTAATTGGTCTACTCTAAAAATATAAATAATAAACTAGAAGAATTTACTTAAACTATTAGCCTATATAGAGTAGCTCCTTATAGCTTTCACATTCGGTCATCTTAACATCTTTCATAACTAAAGTGTATGAAACAATGACATTTTTTTTTTTGTGATATAATGTAGTTGAAGTGATGTACCTGTTGAGAGATATAGAGGATGATTAGATGAGATCTGAAGTTAAGATGGCAGTATCCATATGGGAGAGAATTGAGACTTTCTTCTGTCTAAAGCTTGAGGCAATAACGATTAAAAAGCTTTTAAGAGTATGCTAGATAAATGGGGGAGAAAAGGAGGGAGTGGAATGAAAATTAATTAATTCTCATTCCCCTTGTTTGGGGATATTAAATAAGGGTAAGAGAAAGGAAACAGAGGAGAACATGTCACCCTATTCCCCTTTATTCTTCTCATTTTTATTCACCCTTACTATGACAAGGAAAGGAGGGAGGGGAAGTTTTTTTTTTAATAATTATCCCCGTTTCCCTCTCATCCCCTTACACACACACACACACACACACACACACACACACACACACATATGCAGCTGTGTGCACACACATACATATGTGTATATATGTAAGTCTATATATATATATATATATATATATATATATATATATATATATATATATATATATATATATATATATATATATATATATATATATATATATATATGTGTATATATATATATATATATATATATATATATATATATATATATATATATATATGTATGTATGTATGTATATATATATGTATGTATATATATATGTGTGTGTGGTGTGTGTGTGTGTGTGTGTGTGTATGTGCACACACACACACACACCCCCACACCTACCCATCCCCCCAACACACACACACACACACCACACACACACACACACACCACACACACACACACATATATATATATAGATATTATAGAGGAGAGAGAGAGAGAGAGAGAGAGAGAGAGAGAGAGAGAGAGAGAGAGAGATGTGTATGTGTGTATATATGGGGGTCATTCAGGTATAATAAGATTTTGCGTAGGATGAGATAATCAATAGATCTATTCTTAGTGATCATTATAATTATATTTGGTGATTAACTTACCTATTTAAGGTGACCTTTATAAATATCTGTAAGATATGCTGATCGTAAAAAGCATAAATATAATGATCATTACAACTATATCTATTGATTACCTCATCCTACTCATCCAATATAAAACCTCAACCTACGTAAGTAGCGCTTACTTAAGAAAATGTTTTCTCCTCACTTCCCACCCTGGTTTGTATTTTATGGACTTGGTGAGGAGGTAAAGATTTAAGGACTATCTTTTCATTTCCCAGTTAAAGAGAATAGGTGTTCTTGAGGCTGTTATGAATCACACATCCATCAAATTGCCAAGGAAGACCCAATAACAAGCAACAAGCATTTATAGGTACCACATAGACATGACAAAACTGACCCAAGATCCGAAACCCGAACCGAATGACCTGAATCCATAACCAACTGGTCATTCAAAATAGGCTCACTTGAAAATGGACCCAATACCCGCATTGACCCACGCCGAACTATACCCAACTTGAAATTTCTGACAAAGTTATTTATTTTTGAATAAAAAACTTATCAGACCAAAAATTGGCTAAACCGAAGTTGACCTGAACCGAAGTTCACCTAACCTAAACCGAACCGACCTGAAATATTGCTTAACCTGAAATATAACTCAACCCAAACTTAACTTGACCCATACCTAAATGTAATGACACATTTGTCAGGTCTAGTACCACATCCCAAAGGGCCTCATCTTTAAACTATTTCCCAATCGAAAAGGACACAGGGATTGCTTTGTTACCTTAAATTCGCCACCATCATTAAGCCATTTGAGGCTATAAGGTCATGGGTTCAGTTGAGCAAGGAGGCCAAGATTTTAAACAAGGATGGTTGAAGCCACATTGGTACAACTTTCACCATAAATGATAAGATTACGCACTTTGTTATTAATGGTGCATCGTGAATGAAAGATCATCTCCTTTTGTTCCTTATTCAAAGAAGATTTATGGGTATATGGAATTCTTCTAAGGATAAGAATCTCTCCTTCATCTGCTTCTATATGAGTTTCTTCTTCTTGGAAATCATCACTCCATTCCTTAGACTCTTCTACTTCCTTTACAAGCTCATCTATCTCTCCAATCTCTTGATTAGACAAGATCCTCCTATTAGGAAAATCGGCTTGTAAGTTTCCATAGCTTTAGCACTTGAAGCACTTCTTCTCTGTAAGCTTGTTAGAAACTTCTATAGGAGTAAAAGGAAGGATTCTTTTCCACCACTTTTCATAAGGAGTTGTTCAAACTCCCTCATTACTCCCCAACATTAAGGTTGTCTTGTCTGCGAGAAGATCTCTTGTTTGTAATTCTTGTGAATAAAGTACTTGTTCATCAGCTTCTTCATTTTAGCCCAAAGCCCAAGATCTTATCCTCCTCTTACCTTCTCTCTCCCCTTTGCTTTTTCAAGTTTTCAAACCATAAATAAGCATACTGTCTGAGTTTGAGACTAGCAACTTTGCAGCTCTTTGCATCATTAAAGTCTTTGGCTTCAAATATGCATTCAAGGGCATTGACCCATTTAAGGCAATTATTCGGGTTCAAACTTCTATCAAATTGTCGAGGTTCTACCTTCACATCTTGAAAATGATTTCATAGGATTCTCCTCCTTATCAGAGGGTCTGCTTGATCTGAGTCATTAAATGACTCACTAGCGTCTTCCTCTCTATGAGAGGAGCCAAACCCAAAGTCATTAGGAGGAGCTCTAGGAGGTGTTTGACCTCTTCCATTTTGTACCCCCTTGATAGGCATTAAAATGAAGAGGAGTTGTTCAAATATATGATTCTTTTGCTGTTGAAGCTCCAGAATGGTTCAGTCTCTCATTTTTTGAGGCATTTAATTAGATATGAATTCTTAGAAGACGAATTTGGGTCTACCATTTCTGACATTTCTCAAATTGGGAAAAAGGCTTTGAATAAAGGCCCTTTTTGGAGCATTGGGGTTCTTTTGTGGCTAGAAAATGTATTTGGGACAAGGGTTCTTTGTAGCTATGTATTTGAGGCTTCCAAGCAATAACTGGATTTGCTTTGATACCAAATGAAGCATGCCAAAGCCTGGGCAGTTTCAAAATTGAGACACTCATATAGAATTTCAAAGTTAATGAATTGAACTTTGGTTTTGTATGAACTTTGAGAATAGTTTGAGTTGATTTTGGTACATAAATAAAGTTCAAGGTAACAACAATATGACTTGGGTGAAAGTAAAGCCACTGCCAAGCCTTGAAACCCACCATTAAGTTGATTAAAGGTTAACCCACCCTTAACCTATTTAAAGTATCTACTCAACTCGCCAACAAGGATAGTTGGATAAACAGATAGAGATTTGGAGTCAAGTAAGCTACTTTTCAGTGATTCATTTCAACTTTTGATGATCTTCAATGGATACAAACTTTACAATTTATAGAGAAAGAGGCTTAACTCCTAGTCAAATGAAAAGGGCTAAGGATTAAACTGGTACATTTAGCCTTTAAAAATTAAAGCTAAAATATGTAGAAAATTAAAGAAAAAATATAAAAAGACTAGGCTTTATTTAGTGCCAGTTCAACTCCTTTGATGATTCATTTTCCACCATTAAATGTATGCTCGTGCTTGGGCTTCCAAAGTGAGGAAAACTTAGAAAGACTTAAATGTCTTAAATTGAAATTCAAGAGTAGATGAATCTCATGGAGCATTATTGAAGAAAATCAATAGTTGAATCGTGTCCCTCAAGCCGCCCTTAGGAGCAGTTTCAAAGTCACCACCATAGTTTTCGGCAAATTGCTGACTTTGCCCTAGCACTAGCTTTGGCAAACTCTCTGGAACATTGTCAGAGTCTTTCAACTAAGTTTGAATCAGTGACAGGAAAGCTCCCACTCTATGCTCCACCCCTTGAATAAGATTTGACCCCAAATCTTCATTATCTTCTAAGTAAGGCATGAGGTTTAACTACATTGAAACTAGAGGACATACCAAAGTCTCAGGATATATCAATCTTGTAAGCATTATCATTGACCCTTTCCAACATGTTGAAAAGTGCCTTTCCCTTACATATTAGCTTATTTCTTCTCCTTGAAGAAAATCCTTCTTTCCTTAAATGTAACCAACCTAAATTTTCATGTTTGAACAAATGAGCTTTTCTATTCTTGTTGGCTTTTGTCTTGTGCATGTCATTCACCTTTTCAATTTTATCCCTTATTTGCTGATGAAGCTTCTTTATCTCTTTGGCTTATTCTTTAGCTTTAAAGCTCACTCTGTACACAATTGGAAGAGGTATGAGATCAAGAGCAATTAGAGGATTGGCACCATAATTTGCCTCAAAGGGGGAATGACGGGTGGCAAATGATGAAGTCTTATTGTACGCAAATTCAACATGGGGAAGTTTAACATCCCATTCCCTCACATTTTTGTTCACCAAGTCCTAAATAAGTTGAGAGGGTCTTGTTTGTCACTTCGATTTTTCCATCAGTTTGAGGATGATAAGTGTTGCTAAAGAGTAGCTTGGTGCCCAGTAGCTTCCATAAACACCTCCAAAGGTGGCTTAGGAATTTGGTGACTCGATCAGACACTATAATCATTGGAATTCCATACAATTTGACGGTCTCTTTAAAATAGAAATGGGCAATATAGGAAGCATCATCACTCTTATGGTAAGGCACATAATGAGCCATATTGGTGAATTGATCAACCACCACTATAATAGCATCATGACCCCTTTGGATTCTTGAAAGAGCAACAATGAAGTCCGTACTCATATCTTCCCCACGCCCTTGAGGTATTGGAAAAGGACAATAAAGGTCATAATGAAATTAGCTGTTCTGCTTGGTGACAAGTAGCACACTTCGAGATGACATCATGGACGTCTCCCATTTTTGGCCAATAGAAGTGCTCTTTGAGAATTTCAACAATTTTGTTGATGCCAAAGTGGCCAGCTAGACTACCGTTATGAACCTATTTGACCAAAAGCTTGCAGATTGGGCTATTTGGAATGCATAACTAACTTCCTTTGAAAAGAATTTCATCTTGAACTTACTTTCTCGTATGCACAATTGATTCCCGAGTGGGGTCGTAGTCCTTACAGCACCTAGTATAGTGCAATTTTAGTAAACTAAGTATATCAAGATTTTTACAACCAGTTGAACTCACTCTCTCGTATGGACTTAATCAGGTGCTTAAACTTATCCTTTCATGATTGTACTTTTATCACTTTCATGTTATTTAAAATCTTTGATGTTGCCCTTAGTGTCTCATCTTGAAATATCATGATCTCTTTTTTTTTTTTTTTTTTAAGAGAAGCTTAGCAAAGGATGCATTTAGAAGTCACAAATGGGAAACCACGCTAGTCCTAGGAGAACATCATAACCCAATATCCTGACAAGGATCCCAATGCAGAGGAGTAGTTAAAGAGAAGATCTCTAAACGTAGTGAAACCACCCTAAAAACTCACTCATCTGAGACGTATCAACAGTTATGTAGTTTACAACCTCATATATGGAATGTCTTCCCTTCCGAAGGGTTAAGAGCCTAAGTTGCTTTTGATATCAAAGTTGATCTCACTGCTAATTCTTATTCTCCTAGCATAGAAAAACCAATGCCTTTGAGATATTCATAAACACAACCATAAATCTTACCAAGAATGGACCCTATTCATTATTCTCCTTCTTTTGGTTTGACTAGTTAACAAATGCATAAAGAATTAGAGGGGAAACATATTGTTGGCATTATCTTGATCAAAGCTAATATCCCTGATAGATGCTTTCTTTCAAGTAGGCTTTTGTGAAAGCCTTAACAACCATGTTTCCTTCTATTCTCTGTGCATTCTTACCGTTGATCTCATCCCATGTATTAATGAACTTCTGATAAGCTATGCAGGTTTCATCTTCACAAAAGAAAAGGTTTGAGATATCCTTGAACTCTAATGGTTTCGAATAGATGATATGAAATAAGTATTAATCCAAGAAAATTTCAATAAGTTGAAAATGCTTGGCTTTTTTCTCTCATATAATAGAGGTTCTGACACTCAAGTGTCTCTATTTTCTATTCAAAAAATGTGCAAATGCTTTTGGAGGCACAAAAAGGGAGGAAAACATTTAAAACCAACCCAGGATATCTAGAATTGGAATTTAATGGTTGGTTGTACACATATTAACTTTCCCATATAAAATAAGTAGAAAAACATTTATTCACTAGATAGACGTTATGACAAGCAGCGCTTTCTTGGCAGAGTTCTAGGCGGCAAGAGAGAAGTTGGTTTCTTGGAGCTGCTGTGCTATAACCTTCCTACACTGGTAAAGCTTCATACAAAACTCTGCCGACTCTTCCTCTAAACGAACAAAGAAACATCCAAAGTGAACCACTTAATCCCTTGAACTATGTGAAATTAAAGCTAAGTTCATTGATTTTATTCATTTTTATATACTCATAGTTGAATTTTTTTTATTGCCTATAGATTTATCTAATCGCCCACTATATTCATAGAGCTAATGCATAACATGAGAAAGAACATACTGCTTTCATGTAGCCTGTAAACTCATGATGGAAACTCAATGAATTGATGTAGAATGAAAAACCTTCATATACCCTATGAATGTTACGTTGTAGTATCAATACTATAATGCACTCCTTCACACACAACAAAATTTAAGAGCAACAACATGGCTTCTTCATCATATGTATTTATGATGTCTACATCTCACCGTCTATATTGTTTGTTTTACCAATTATAGTAGTATCATATTAAGCCTCTTTAGGATCAAGACTATGAAACCTATCAAGACTTTTAATGCTTGATTCAATTATTATATCCTTATACTTGTCTTGCCAACTATAAGTATCAATTTTTCCCCCTTACTAGTATCTTCCCATGAGGGTGGATAGTATCAATTTTTCCCCCTTACTAGTATACTCCCATGAGGGTGGATGCTAGTAGTCATGATTCAGCATGCCTTTTGTTTGATTATAGAAAAGTCGGCCGCTTCAATTACATTGGCAACTAGAATCTTAAACTACTTTTTTGCTTCCTCAAGATGTATATTGTCCTATCTAAGTTGTTTGTGGCAGTCACACGTGCCTGATAAATGAAATTATCAAGCTCTAACTTTTGCCATTAATGAATAATTTTTATTAAGTCTTAAGATCATGCCACCTGGCATAATATAGTTAGTCTATTCTAAAGTACTATTGTACTATTTACCTAACTTAAAACCCGCTTAAGCCCCATGACATAAACATTCTAATATTAAAAAATCCATAAAAATTATCCTATTGGTTTCAGTTGTCAATAACCCATACTTTCTTCCAATGGAGTCATGAATGTCACTCATCAATTGAGAGTTACTAGGTTCGACACAACATTTCTATCAACTTCCAAAAACTTGTTGTGAGACCCTTCAAGTCTAACCATATACTCAATCTTCTTAGCACATAATGATGGTGGTAGGGTGCTATTAGATTCGCCTGAATACATTTCAGTCTTATGGGTCATCATCACCGCTTAAATTCTTAGCAATGATGATTTTCAAATCTCTCTTGGTGTTTTCTTCATCACTGTTTAGTTTGAGGAGAGTATATTATATGCCTTGACAAGGTTACTAGAATTTTGTAAGTAATACCTCTCTCAAAGCTTTACAAATCATTTCATATTTTTATTATATCATATGTATTATTTAATATATTATTTAATATTTCTTTCCCCATAACTTTACATATCAGATTCACAACTCTTATAGTCAAAATTAATCATGAACTTAGTTTGTGAGGGGCCAAATGATTTTTGGCTTCAACTCTAAAGAGTACCATGTTTTTATACAGCATGTAAACTCAAGATGGAAACTGTACAAATTAATGTAGAATGAGAAATATTCATATACCACTTTAATATTACGTTACACTACTAAGGGTATATTCTTTTCATTGGGAAATATGAGTTGAAAAATGGGTGAAGTTGGCTGAAATTGGGTGAAATTGGTTGAAGTTGGTACTCTTTTATTGAAGTTGGTAGAAGTGGATAAAAGTAGGTTAAAGTAGGTTGAAATGGATTGAAGTTTGAAGAAGTGGGAATAATTTTTTTTTATATGATGGGTTAAAGTTGGCTATTGTTTTGTTAAAGTGGGTTGAAGTTAGTTAAAGTAGGTTGAAGTTGGAAGTTTTTTGTTAAAGTTGTTTAAAATGGGTTGAAGCCGGTAAATTAGGGTCTATCAACGAAAAGAACATACCCTAATATTATGTGGTACTCCTTCACAAATGACAAAACCTAAGAGCTACAACACGGTATTTTCATCATATATATTTGTCCCATTTGCACCTCATCATCTGCATTGTTTGTTTTACCAATCACAGTGATATCATACGGAGTCTTTGTAAGTGTTGGAGTAGGAAAGTCGTCAAGAATTTTAATGCTTGATTCTATTATCATATCTTTGGGTTTGATGCACCAGTCAAGCCTCAATGTTTCTTACTTATTTGGTATATTCTCTAGATGATTAATGTTAGCACCATGAGTTAGCTTGACTTTTGTCCAATTATACAAACTTGACTACTTCAATTACATTAAAAATTAGAATCTTAAAGTATTTATCCGCTTGCTCAAGATATATGGTCATATTGAAACTATTTATGGTAGCTACTAGTCCTACCAAAGCTAACAAACTATAACTTTTTTCTTATTGATAAACAGTTTTCATTAAATCTTATAATCACATCACTTGGTATAAAATACCTAATCCATTCCAAAGAAAACCATACCAAGTACCTCTCTAAGACTGTCTCCCAAATCACAAGGCATAAACACTTTGGCCTAGAACCTACAAGGTCATCTCATTAGTTTCGGCTGTCAGCAACAAGTCAACAATCCTTATCAAGTCAACAACTATTAATTTGCTTTGCTAATCTTAACGTCATAAATGTCACCATCGTTCGAAAATCAGTTGGTCCAATAGTACTTTTTCTTATTGCCTTCAAAACGATAATGGGGGCCCTTCAAGCCTAGCCATGTACGTAATGCTCTTAGTATGCAGTGGCAGTGGCAAGGTGGTACTAGCTACACATGAATGCTTCTTTGTCCTAGGCTTGCTGGTCTTAGGGGCCATAGTCATTATTGGAAATTTAGGAACAACTGACTAATCAATGACAGTAATTACCACAGTGGACACATTCGAACATCAACAAAAAAACAAAAAAGGGAAAGTAAGCAGCGAAGACATGATAAGCTTCGAGTTGGCTCGCCTTCTGACAATATAAAAGGGAAACAAAGAAAAAGTTAGATGTATGGTTGGCTAGCTTCCTAGATTTTAAGGCTTTTTGGAAAATCAAAATGATGCATAGGTGATGTTTCATAACTTAATCACAAGACCAATACGCTTAATTAATGTGTTTTACCAAACAAAAATATGTACCTGAGTACATGATAAGGTTGGAGTTCCTTGGGTATCTATTTCTTCTTAGCCATTGGATCATTTCAGTTGTTAAATTAAGGTATGAAGTATGTTGTTACATTTTGAAATTTAGATGTGGAATTTAGAAGATGGGAATAAATTATGTTAATAAGACAATATAATTTTAAAGATGGGACCGAATTGGATGAATTTAGGAATTTGAAATTTTAACTTAGACCCCCAAAACTAGGCAATGTTTATGAGGCCAGTTTTGCATTGTTTTACTCTTAAGCACTATTAATTTGATTTTGCCTCAATAATTTGCGTATACGAATAACTCTTTTTTAGTGCAAGATGCATACTTTATTGCTTAGGTGCTTCATTATGTGACTTCTTTGCACTTTTCTCTTTTAGGCAAACAAAGGATAAATTCATTGTTTTAAATCCATACAACATTTAAAAAAAGATATTAAATTCAAATGAATATAGATCTAAAATAATAAAATAAATCTCTTGTCCAAGAAAACTAATTACTAACACATTGATTGCTTATCTTCTAATCACTCGTTATTTGTCAGTACAATGCTTGGGAAAGACATTTGTGAAGATGGTGCAATTTTCTTGTGAAAAAACACTTACCTCTTATCATATATCATATCCATAGAATCGACATCCATTGAAAGTCCACAATAGAATCAATCAACAATTTCATCCCAAATTTGACAAACGTAGGACTCAGTTTATTGAAACTCACCCAAAGGAATAGAGAGCACCACCTATGCAAAGGTGGGAAAAAACCGACTCTCACAAAGGGAGAGACATAATATAAACCAGGAAAAAGTGTTGCAAAAAACATAATAATTAAAAAGGTTAGGGCTCACCATTGGCAAAATTGCCAATGTTAATCTCTTTTGATCACAAGAGATTAAAATTATTTTTGTACAAAGAGATGAAAGGAGGAAAAGAGAGCGAGGAGGTTGGGTTTAAGAACTAATTTGACTTCTATGCATTTTGTAACCATTAGAATACTCGTTTATTTCTTTGATAAATTTGATAAAGTTGCACTACCATTTGTTATCTCTATTTGGTTCCTCTTCAATTGGAAGTTGAAGGATGGGGGAAGTGTAAATTTGCAATTCATCCATCCAACAGTCGAGATTTTGAGGTGATTAAATTTTTTCTACTGATGGTGAAATAATGTCTTGTCCAAACAATTCTCAATTATTATTAGACTTGAGATTGTAGTCCATCTCCTTCCAAGTATAAAGAACCCAAATATATATATATTTCTAAATTCCATGCAGTTTCTATGAAATTAAGCATTGCCTTTTATAGTGGGTTTGATCACACCTGAACTATTTAAGAAACAATTGAGTCAATTGACAACTATGGATGAAATCTCTTTGATTATGTATACCCACTACATTTATGAGAATTGCTCTACCCTCTACAGTATGAATACTAGATATTTTGGGAAGGGGGAGGAAACTTCTGCTTGATGAGTGAGTTAATTAGGTTGATCTTCCTTATTTTTGCATTATAAAAAAACAAGAGGGAAGTGGGACAATTGATGATTTTACCCTCATTTTTCTTTATTCCATTACCTAATATATTTAAATAGACTGAAAATATATAAGTCTTGTTAGACAAAGTAGGACTGACTTGGATACAAAAATAATTTTTGGGAATAGTCCACGTAGATCTGAATATGAAGCGGCTACTAGAGTCGCCTTAGGAATGCCCACTTCCTAAACCCGAGTGCCTGACAGTGATGGTAAGGTAGCCGTGGGAAGGGGAAGCAGAGTGTGAGAGATAAGACTTATGTGTGTATCTAGCTGAGCCCCCCAAACCTCCTTTTATAGGTTATGGGGGGGCAGCTAGGGTTGCCTAAGGCAACACTTTGTAGCTGTCGGGTCTCACTTAATAGGCCTGGCCTACAGCTCCCACTCGACCACAAAGGCCACAAACACATGCTCTCCGCGAATCATGATTCCTCACGCTTCATACTGGGAATAGACGTGCGATCGAGAAGTAACAAGCAGTGCTATATTAAGTTACCATCTAACTAACATAACACTTTCATGAAATACGACGCCCCAAGTCACCCTAAACATCACTAGTGGCATTTACAATCCCTTATGCCATGATATATCATATGATTATATACTCAATATAATCGCCCGGGCTGATATTGGTGATGACGGATAGACTTTTCCTTAAATACTTATGATATTGCATCTTAGCTTAATTGCTTTCTCTTAACGTGTTTTCGTTGAACCATATATATCGTGGTTCTTGAAAAACACATTAAAGTAGTAGCATCAAGCCTTGGCTTCGTATCATAGCTTTAACTCAAAGGGTTATCATCTACAGGGTCACACAGTGACAAGAGATAGGGAGGCCAATTGTTAATCCATATATGGTCGTCTTTTAAGCACATACAGTATGAGATGTGTGTCATGACATAGCTCCCACTTACCTGGGATCATCACTCTATATGTGATGCGAATCGCCAGTCTAGATTTTCATCCAAAAATCTAACCTGAGTCACTAGATTAACATACTAAATGCTAATCTTGACACTCAAGATTCGACTTTTAAGGCTTCAATATGAAATCATGTCTCACATTCGACTCCCTCAAGTCTCATCTTAGGCTTGCTAAGGCGATTATTTCTCATTCATACACTTCCCGTATGAGTAATCAATATTGCACCCCTAATGCCAATATGATTCTGTCTCATCCTACCCACTACTCTAGCGTCAGGGCGATTCCCTATGTGACTAGGCCAATCAGAAGCCTGTGACATTTCAACATGCCTAACAAATAAATCACAAAGCATTTAGAAAGAGAACCTTCAATCTTTATTTCATAAATGCTCATTACAAGAAGAACGTATCTGTCGTACATAACAAGATTCTATCCACAGACTAAACTCTACGAAGTCCTAAACTCAATGAGTGTGCTTTGAAAGCATCTCTAGGAATCGGCTTAGTTAATGGATCAGCGATCATCTTGTTAGTGGGTATATACTTGATGGCAACCTTCTTTGTCTTTATGGCGTCTCACACGAAGTGATAACACCTCTTGATGTGCTTGGTCTTCTGATGGAACTTTGAATCTTTAGCAAACTAAATGGCAGTTGTGTTGTCACATAACATTTCTACAGGATCATCAACTCTAGGAGTGAGGTTGAGATCCTAGAGGAAACTCCAAAGCCACATTACCTCCTGTATGGCTAGGCTACATGCGATATACTCTGCCTCTATGGTCAACAAAGCTATGCAGTCTTACTTCTTACTGTACCATGATATGGCTCCCCCACCCAGGGTGAACACATATCCTAAGGTTGACCTGGACTCATCTAGGTCACCACCGTAATTGGCATTTGAATATCCTCTCAACTTGAGATCACCACCTTAATAGCATAGGACCAAGTCGGTGGTACCACGAAGGTAGCGCATGATTCTCTTGATGGCTTGCCAATGAGCTTGTCCTGGGTTGCTTTGGTAACGACTCACTAAACTAACCGCAAAGCAAATGTCCGGCCGTGTGCATAACATGGCGTACATTAAGCTTCTTACGGCACTAGCGTGAGGGACATTGCTCATGACCTCCTTTTCTTTGTCTGTTTTTGGGTATTGGTCGAGGCTCAAGGTTAAACCCTTCTCAACTGGAGTGTCTACGGGTTTGAAATAATGCATGCGAAATCGTTCTAAGACTTTCTTGATATATGCCTTCTGGCTCATACCTAAAAGTTTCTTAGGATGATTCCTTATTATTTCCACGCCTAGGACATACCTGGCTTCACCCATGTCCTTCATCTCAAAGACGGAGGATAACCTCTTCTTAGTGACTTCGATCATCTCCAAATTATTCCCAACTAGTAGTATGTTGTCAACATATAGGGTAAGGAACATAATCCCCCTGGTTAATCTTTTGACATACACACAGTAGTCCTCAGAAACCATAGATGAGCCAAATGAAGTTATAGCTTCTTGGAATCTCAAGTACCAAGATCTGAAAGACTGCTTAAGACCGTATATGGACCTTTTAAGATGACATACCTTGTCCTCTTATCCCTTTGACACAAAACCAATGGGTTGGTCCATATAAATCTTTTCCTCAAGGCTACCATTAAGGAAAGCAGTCTTTACGTCCATTTGAAACAACTCTAAGTCCAAATGGGCAACCAGGGCTAGAAGTAGGCGAATAGAGGCAAATCTCACTATAGAAGAAAATGTCTCTTCATAGTCTATACCCTTAATTTGTGTAAACCCTTTCACCACTAAATGAGCTTTGAACTTATCGATCGAACTATCTGCCCAGCATTTTATCTTGCAAACCCACTTATTTCCAATAGACTTACACTGGAATGGAAGATCAATAAGTTCATAAACCTGGGGCCTTCATTGTTTGTCTGCCTAGGTGAGGCATCCCTCCCCCTTTCTCTAAGAGGTGTGGGACCCTGAGTATGTGCAAAGTTACTCCCACTATCCCTCTAGGGTGAGGGATCCCAAACATGTGGACTAACTGCATGTTCGGGAACTGGAGATTGAGGACGGACCTCACTCGCAGGTTGACTGTCCTCATGTATAGGAGATCGAGGACGAATCTCATTCTCCTGTGCAGACAAGTCTCCCCCATTCCCTCCGGGTAGGGGAGGTCTACCATCTTCGGTGACTTGGTTAGAATCCAAATTCTCCCCCTCACCGAATGATAGTTGGATGTTTTGCTGTGCAGTTTGACATCCTTCTTGACTTCACCAATGGTCGGGAACTCATCCTTGAGAAAATCGATATTGCGGGAATCTATTTCTATCATGCCACCATTTAGGTGTTCCACGTACATCGCATATCCTTTACACTGTGCGGGATACCTAATAAACACCATTTTGATGGCTCTTGGACCAAGTTTTCCATGTTTATGGGCCGAGCCCCATGGGCGTAAATGGTCTAAGGATGACTTCTTATCAAACTGTAACTCATATGGTGTGGCAGGTGCGCTTTTGCTCCGCACATGGTTGAGGATGTAGGCTGTCGTAAGCAACGCATCCCCCCAAAAACTGATTGGGAGGTTAGCATGTGCCATCATTGACCTCACCATGTTAAGCAATGTACGATTCCTGCGTTCCGCGACACCATTCTATTGTGGAGTGCGTGGAATCGTTAGCTGTCTTTATATACCTTTTTCCTCACAGAACTCCTCGAACATATTAGAGAGGTATTCATGACCTCGATCAATTCGAAGGATCTTAACCCTACGTTCCAATTGAGTCTCTACTTCTACTATGAAATGTTTGAACACATCGAGTGCCTCGTAGTGATGAGATAGTAGGTACACATACCCATATCGTGAATAATCATCTATGAGGGTTATAAACTAGATAGCCCATGTTGTGCTTTAACATTCATGGGTCTGCATATGTCTGAGTGGATTAATTCTAAGGGACTAGGTGCTCTTGAGGCCTTACCAAAAGGCTTTATTATTGTATTTCCAGCTAAACATGACTCACACCTAGGCAACTTAACCCTAGTGAGTAGGTCTAGAAGATCCTCTTTAGCTCACCTATTTAACCTATCTTGGCCCACATGGCCAAGTCTAGCATGCCACTTAACAGATTCAGAATTGGAGTCAAAGTAAGAAACATAAGTAAGGGATATATTATTATAGTTATCATCCAAATCCAAAACAATGAAATCTCCTTTCAAAGTTGCTTGGCCAAACAAATTGCCATTGTAGAACAAATCTAAACCGTTTGGACGAAAACCAAAAGTAAAACCTAATGTTACTAAAGAAACATAAGAAACTAAGGAGCATCGCACCCCAGGTGCATAGAGGGCGTCATGAGGAAGCAGCGTGTTTCCTTCACAGAGTTTGAGCTGATATGTTCCTACTCCAAGGACATCTTCTTCACTGGCGTTCCCCAGTACGACAGTCCGTAAACCCATCGGGTAGCGATAGAACTCCACGAGTCTAGCCCTATCCTAAACTATGTGCATTGTTGCCCCCATATCTATAATCCATTGAGGAAGAGAGTTAGCAGCGAATACATGAGAACAAACATATAATTCAGGAGTTTTAGTGGAAGAAGGTACCTTGGTAGGCTCAGAACAATCCCGAGCAAAATGGCCCTTCTTTCCACAGTTATAGCACTTCACACGTGCCATATCCTTAGCTTTGTTGCCCTTGACCTTATGCTTCTTGACAGTACCACCATTGGAGCGAGAGTTCTGAGGACGACGGGGGCCCTTCTTAGGTTTCTTACCACGGTAAGGTTTCCTGCCCTTGGGGCACGATCCTTTGGCAACAAATGCTGCATTAGGAGATGCATATAATTTTAAGCGCTCTTCCTCCATTTCGAGGTGTTTAGAGATTGCCTCGAAGGTCTTGATGTGCTCACTGTGTGTTATGAATATTTTAAAACTCTTTCAATGTTCATTGTCATTGGAAAGAGCTCTAATCATATTTAGGACCTGTTCTTCCTTAGAAACTTCTTGCCCTACAGCCTTAAGGTCTCAAACCATAGCACTCATAGTTCGAAGGTGTTCGGAGATACAACGACTGGAGTCAATAGTATACTGCATGCATTTCAGCTGCAAGGTACATAACCTTGTAGCGGATGTCTACCTGAACCTAACCTTAAGCTGCGTCCACATGTCCTTAGCAGTGTAGAAGCGTTCAAACTCACTGAGGAGATCGTCCTGCATGCAAGACAGTATAGTGTAGCGTGCAAAACGATCGCGTTTGAACTATGCTTGGCACGCCTTTAGGTTTTCTTTGTACTGCTCAGTTGCAGTAATATCTCTACCTTGTTCATCTCTTTCAGTCGGATGAGTTACAGAGGAGGTCAAGAGGTCTAGCATGTCATCATTATTTAAGTAGAACTGGACTTTCAGATGCCAGATGTCATAGTTTGAGCTATCCATTTGATCATCAGATTGCATAGGACCTATTATATTTCTAATTGCCATATCTGGAAGTATATACTTATTTTTCAGACATATTATTTTAATAATTAAATTATCAAAAAAAACCCCATCATTTATAATATACGTTCTAAAATTTCGCCAAGCTCATAATCATCATGTATAGATACGAACTTTGGGGCCTCTTTGATTTAATTATCAACTTAATTTCATAGAATTTAAAGATTTTGTTAAACTAATTAACATTTTAGTTTAGTGACTATCACAAAGATATTCACCTTCAATTATGCAAAACATATTTACATAAGTTTTATGAAACTAATTCAAAAAAAAACATTTTGTTTTAATATATATAACACAAAGTTATATAATCAACCAAAAATATCATACTATTAACAGTAACAATATGAGGATAAAGACCAAAGATATAACTCATAACAAAAATAATGGTCACTTTCAATATATAAAACAAAATTATATGATCATGGGAGCAGATATTCGATATTCCAAACAGAAACAAAATCGGCCCAAATAAAGCGGCCCAAAACAACAAAATCGGCTCAAATTAAATGGCCCGAATTTAGACAAAAATTGGGCCAAAACAAACCGGCCCACAATAACTAAAAAACGGGGACCCTTCCCTTTTATTTTTTTATTTTTTAATTCAAAACCGACCCAAATGAAAAGCCCTTCATATAAGTGAGTCAGTCAGCCTTCACTAACCCAAAAACACTCTACTCTCTCTCTCTCTCTCTCTCTCTCTCTCTTCTCGGTCTTTCTCTGCCTGATTCTCGAATTCTCTCTCCTACTCTCGACCTGCTCCTCGACGCCATGCCTAGAGAATGGAGTACCAAACTCCTTTCTTGGGTTTTGACGCCGTAGCTACGATAGCCACCGCCGTCGTTCTCGGTTTCTTCGAAGAAAAACACCCAAGTGATGAACCACTGCCACACCGCCACACTGAAAAGCTCTCAGCCTTTAACCTACGCTAGCCTGATGAGAACCGAGGATACCACGGTGTAGATTGGCTGAAAACGAGGTTGGGGAAGCGACCCATGTGCCCGACGCACCACTGAGGCGGCGGCGCATGGATGCACGCGCTTCCAAAGATGGTGTTTTTCCGGTTTTCTTTCGATGGCTGTGTAGATCGGTGATGATGAGGGGTTTTGGGAGGAAGAAGATCATGAAACGACCTTCGTTGTCGGCGCGTGATGGTCACGCGCCACCCCTTCGCGGCGTTTGTCTGATGGGTATGGTTCGGTTCCCTTATTTCCATTTTCTACCCCTTATTTCCTTTTTTTTTGTTTTCGTTTTAGGCGAGATCGAGTTTCAGGCAGAGGAAGTTTACAGTTAGGATTTTGGATCTCGGTGATTAGGGTTCAGTCGAGTGGCGTTGGGTCTTTTTCCAAAAAAAAAAAAAAATGCCTTTCATATTTTAGCACTCAAGTCAAGTACGATTGTTCAAACATGTCAGAGTGGTTATCGGGCATGACTAGAAATCATAAGACATGTTCCTCGAAATCATGTTATGTCTGATTTAATGATTGTTATGATTTAGCATAAGACATGTTTTTGAAATCTAAACAATCATATTTTTAGAATAATGGCATGTTTAAGCATGAATTTAAATCATAAGTTGCTAAACAATCATACTAGTAGACACAAATTTCACGTAGTTCAATGAATCAGATTCATAGAAAAACTCAATTACTTTTAGTAATATAAGGAATAATGCTTTCTAATTGCATAAATAATGATGGTTAATAAACTAATCATGTTACTCGCACAATAATCCTGCCAAAATTAACACATAATCCTGCCAAAATTAACACATAATCCCATAATTTGTATGAATTTACAAACAACCCAAAAACATGATGTAGTTTGCATTTTGAGCATGTGTTCTTCGGTTATTAGGACTAAAAATTCAATCTTTTAGTCAATTTGAGATATCAGAATCACAGAAGCATGTCATGAGTTGCATAATTACGAAAATTATACACCTAATTGTATAGCCATATTTAAAGAATTAAGCATGCTTATCATTCAACGTATTAGACGGGACTAAATCCGATCAGTTTGACTTTGATACCACTGTTAGACAAAGTAGGATTTACCTGGATGCGGAAATAAATATCGGGAGTAGTCCACATACATCTGAATATGAAGCGGCTACTAGAGTCACCTTAGGAATGCCCACGTCCTAAACCCGAGTGCCTGGCAGCGATGGTAAGGCAGCCGTGGGGAGGGGGAGCAGAGTGTTAGAGGTGAGACTTATGTGTGTATCTGGCTGACGCCCCCAAACCTCCTTTTATAGGTTATGGGGGGCAGTTAGGGTTGCCTAGGACAACACTTTGTGGCCGTCGGGCCTCACTTAATAAGTCTCTATAATTCTGTATTTAAATTCTATTAGGCTCCAAACCAACTAATCTCAAAAATAGTTTAAGCTTTGTTATTGTGTGCCCGGTGAGGGTTAGTTTTGCCTTATTTTACTATAAAGCATAATCAATTTCTTCTTGTTATAAACACTTCACACATATTCATAACTATGTTTCAAGCGCAAGATATATACTTTGTAGCTTAGGTGGTAGCGATATTATGATTCATGAGGGTCATTTGCACTGAATATCATTGATTGTTTACTTGTTTGTTGTAAGCAAGAACTTTCATTTGTTTTGTTCTGCAGTGACCATCACAAGTAATTGAAGGTTTCAAAACTTTTAGGGAAAAACAAGTAACGTGTTTGAGTCAAGTTTTAATATCCAAGCCTAAGCTTGGTTGTAAAGTTCAAGCTTGGACAATTGGGACCTAGCTTAACTTGATTGCAGCTCCTGTCCCTCGATAGTGGCGTAATAAGCTATTGTGGCTTCACTAGGGCTCTATCTTGGGCTTTTTCACTATAGCCATCCTTAACGTTCCTTCCTTCCCTTCTGTTTTGAGTGATTTTAAGCTGTATGTAGCAATATTCTCTTATCATCTTGTTGGTTAATTTAGGATTACCTGAATGCAGAAGCTCAACTGCCAGAATCTTAAGCTCGGTTGACTGCTACCCACGAACTGGTGGCTACTAGAGTCACCGAACAGCCACGCTCCAAAACCTGAACCTCTGGGGATGGTTAGGTTGTGTGAGGGATAAGGACAGAGAGAATTTGATCTAGGGAAATTGTTTTTCTCTGCTTGCTGTGTTTTCATGTGTTTGATCCACATACACACACCCCCTTATATAATCACATAATCCTGAAACTGAATCAGGATTTAATGGGCAGATCAATACACAATTAATCCCATGTAACTTCCAAATTAATAGGGTGATTATGGCCATTAAACCTGTGTGACCGTTACCGTTCAACAGCTCCCCCTCGGTCACACAGAGCTCGAATCTCATATCTCTCTACCAACATATTCCCTCACGCTTCATACTGGGAATGGAGCGTGCGACCAAAACCGAACACATCAGTGTTACATCAAGTCACCATCTAACTGACATAACACCTTCAAAAAAACCAATACCTCGAATCATTCAAGAACATCACCAATGGCACACACTGTCCTTCTATGCCTGATATATCAATTGATTATATACTGAATATAATTGCCTGGGCTTGATATGATGATGAGGAATGATTCTTCTTTAGACAATTAAAATAATCCATCTATGCATAACTACTTTCCTAATGTGCCTCGCTGGACCGAATACATCTTGGCCCTTGGATAACACATTAAGGTAGCAACATCATACTCAGATTTCATATTATAACTCTAAGTCCAAGAGTATTGCCAATGAGGGTCACACGGCAACAAGCTTAGGGATTTCACTTGTCACCCATCAAATAGGTCGACATTTAGCACACACAGTATGAGGGTGTGTCATGGCATAGCTCCAACTAAGTTGGGCATGTCACTCTTTTATGCCATGCGAATCGAAAGTTTGGCTTTTACTCAAAAACTAACCTAAGTTACTAGATTGACATATACAATGTTAATCACAACACTCAAGATTCAGCTATAAGGCTTCGATGTAAAAACTTATTTCATATTCGACTCCCCCAAGTCTCATCTTAGTCTTACTAAGGCGACTATATCCTTTCATTCATACACACCTGATATGCGTAATTATATATTGCACACCTAGTGCTAATATGATTCGGTCTCATCCTACCCGCTACTTAAGCGTCAGGGCGATTGCCTGTGTGACAAAGCCAATCTGAAGCCTGGTGACATTACAATGTACCTTAAAATGTACTCACATAGTCATGAATATCTGAAAAGAAACATCATTCTTTATTTCATAAATATTCAATACAGGAGTACACATGTCTATTATACACTTAGATACATCCAAAAACTAAATCCTATGTAGACCAAAGCTCATCACATGAGCTTTAAAAGAGTTTCTAGGAATAGGCTTAGTTAATGGATCAGCTATCATCCTACTTGTAGATATATACTTAATGATAGCTTCCTTCTCTTTTATAGCGTTTCGAACAAAATGATAACGCCTCTTAATATGCTTGGTCTTTCTGTGTAACTTGAGATCTTTAGCAAACTGGATAGCAGCAGTATTGTCACATAACAATTCTACAGGATCATCAACTCCAGGAGTAAGATTGAGATCCTGGAGAAAACTCCTCAGCCATATTGCCTCTTGAGTAGCAAGGCAACAAGCAATATACTCTGCTTTCATGGGTTGAAAGTACTATGCAGTCTTGTTTCTTACTGCACCATGATATGGCTCCCTTGCCAAGGGTGACCACATATCCTGAGGTAGATCTGGACCTATCCAGGTCACCACCCCAATCAGCATCCGTATACCCTCTCAGCTTAAGATCCCCTCCTTGGTAGTAAAGCACCATATCACTTGTACCACGTAGGTACCGGAAGATTCTCTTGACGGCTTGCCAGTGAGTAAGCCTTGGGTTGCTTTGGTAACGACTTACCAAGCCAACCGCAAAGCAAATGTCTGGCCGTGTACACAACATGGCATACATTAAACTGCCCACTGCACTTGCATAAGGAACGTTACTCATTCTCTCCTTTTCTTTGTCTGTCTTAGGCACTAATCGAGACTTAAGGTTAGACCCTTTTCAACTGGAGTATCCACGGGTTTAGAATAATGTATTTGAAATCGTTCCAAGATTTTATTAATGTATGCTTCTTGACTCAAACCAAGAAGCTTCTTAGAACGGTTTCGAGTTATTTCAACGCCTAGGACATACCTAGCCTCACCCATATCCTTCTTCTTGAAGACGGAGGATAACAACTACTTAGTGGTCTGGATCATCTCCATGTTGTTTCCAGCCAACAGTATGTCGTCAACATACAAAGTGAGAAACATAATCCCCTTTGCAGTTTTCTTAACATACATACAGTGATCTTCAGATACCATGTTCAAGCCAAAAGAAATAATGGCTTCATGGAATCTAAAATACCACACTCTGGAAGACTGTTTGAGACCATAGATGGATCTTTTAGGACGACAGACTTTGTCCTCTTGATCTTTTGATACAAAACCAATAGGTAGATCCATGTAGATCTCTTCTTCAAGATTTCTATTAAGGAATGCAGTCTTTACGTTCATCTGGAATAACTCTAAATCCATATAGGCAACCAGGGCTAGAAGCAGGCGAATAGAGGCAATTCTCACCACAGGAGAGAAAATCTCTTCATAGTCTACCCCCTCAATTTGGGTAAATCCTTTCGCCACTAAACGGGCCTTAAACTTATCGATCGTTCCATCAGCCCGACATTTTATCTTAAAAACCCACTTGTTTCCAATCGATTTACGCCGAGGAGGAAGATCAACAAGTTCCCAAACCTTATTTCTCGCCATAGAGTCCATTTCATCCCTCATAACTTCCATGCACTCTGTGTGGTTTGGTGAATCAATCGCCTCTTGGAAAGAGGTAGGCTCCTTTATCTCTAAAGAAGTGCATAAAAATATCTCCTCTTCGATTTGAAAATATCATCGAGGGATTCTTCCACGTTCACTCCTCCGTAGTTGAGGACCAGTGCTGGTTTATCCCACTAAGGAACTCCTCCCTCTATCTCTAAGAGGTATGGAATCCTCAAGGGGTAGAGAATCACTCCTATCATCCTAAACAAGCAGACTAACCGCAGGTTCATGAATAGGAAAGCGAGGACAAACCTCATTTTTAGTTGGATTGTGAGGACGAACCTCAGTATTAAGTTGATTCTCTTGGTTAACCAACAACTGTTCATCTCTTATACTATCCTCGGTGATACGGTGAGTGTATAAATTCTCCCCCTCACCGAGAGATAATTGATCATCTAGCGGTAACTCAAATAATGTTAGGTCATTTTTGATTTCACCAATGCTTGGGAACTCATCCTCAAGAAACTCCACATTACGTGAATCGACTTCCGTCATGCCACCATGATGGTGCTCACCATATGTAACGTATCCCTTAGAATGTTCGTGATAGCATATGAACACCATTTTGGTAGCTCTTGGACCAAGTTTTCCGTGTTTGTGAGTCGGGCTGTGTACATAACCAGCCGAACCCCATGGGCGTAGATGTTCCAAGGAGGGCTTTCTGCCATGCCATAACTCATATGGAGTAGCGGATAAGCTCTTACTTAGCACACGGTTGAGGATGTAAGCCGCCGTGAGCAACGCATCCCTCCAGAAACTAATTGGGAGATTGGTGTGTACCATCATTGACCTGACCATGTCAAGCAATGTTCGATTCCTACGCTCTGCCACACCATTTTGTTGTGGAGTGTCAGAAATCGTGAGTTGTCTGCACATACCCTTTTCCTCACAAAATTCTTTGAACATATGAGAGAGGTATTCACGACCACGATCAGTTCGAAGAGTCTTAACTCTCCGATCTAACTGGGTCTCAACCTCGGCCACAAAGGGTTTGAACACATCAAGTGCTTCATAGCGATGTGATAATAGGTATACATACCCATATCTTGAATAATCATCTATAAAAGTGAGGAAATAGAAAGCCCCATGATGTGCTTTCACATTCATGGGTCTACAAATATTAGAGTGGATAAGTTCAAGAGGGCTTGGCGCCCTTGAAGCCTTACCAAAAGGCTTCGCGGTCGCCTTGCCAGCTAGATATGACTCACACCTAGGCAACTTAACCTTAGTGAGTCGGTCTAAAAGACCTTCTTTAGCTAGCCCACTCATCCTATCTTGGCCAATATGACCAAGCCTAGCATGCCACTTAATTGATTCTAAATCAGAATCAAAATGTGAGATAAAGGCTGAATGAGAATTATTATAAGATTCATCTAAATCGAGTACAAGAAAATCGTTCCTTAATGTAGCGTTGCCAAACACATTGCCATCATACAAAATGTTCAAACCATCTGGACAAGAACTAAAATCAAAACCAGATTTCATTAAAGAAACTAAGACAAAAGACAAGTCCGCACCCCAGGTGTGCAGAGAGCATCAAACAGGAGCAACTTATTTCCTCCTTTCAATGTGAGCCGGTACGTTCCAACACCTAGAACGTCTTCTTCACTGCCATTTCCCAGCACGACAGATTGTGAACCCACCGGATAGCGATGAAAGTCCACAAAGCCCGCTCTGTCCCGAACTATATGTTTGCTTGCTCTCGTATCTACAATCCAATTAGGAAAGGATTTAGCAATTAATGCATGGGGACATACATATAATTCAGGAGAGTAAGTGAAGAAAGGTACCTTCTTCGACTCAGGACAATCCCGAGCATAGTGACCTTTCTTGCCACAGTTATAGCACTTCACATGTGCTATCTTTGTCTCTCCATTGCCTTTGGCCTTTTGTTTCTTAGCCACTCCAGCCTTCGGCCTACCTTTCTGAGGGGGCTGAGAACCTCTCTTGAACTGCCTACCTCTAGTGTTCTTGTTGCCTTTAGGCCGATTGCCTTTGGCGACAAGAGCCACGTTAGGAGTCCCGAACATTTTCAGGCGCTCCTCCTCTATTTCGAGGTGGCTTTGGATCTGACCGAAGGTTTTCAAATGGTCAGAATGAGTTAAGACCGTCTTAACATATTCCCAATATTGAGGTTCATCAGGGAGAGCCCGAATCACATTCAGGACTTGCTCCCCCTCAGAAATGTCTTTACCAGCAGCCTTTAAATCGCAAATTATGCCACACATAATTTGTAAATGTTCGGCTATGGTATGACTGGAATCCATTTTGTACTGCATCCATTTTAGTTGCAAGGTACGAAGTCTTGTTTCGGATGTCTGTCCAAAACGGATTTTGAGTTGTTCCCACATGTCCTTAGCCGTGGGATAAACCTCAAATTCACCAATCAGATCGTCATGCATGAAATACAACATAGTAAAACACGCTCTACGATCTATCTTGGCCCAGTCTTGGTAGGCCTGCAAGCTTTCTTGATATTGCACCGTAGTAGAATGAATAGGCTTGCCATCTTTATCCCTGTCAGATGGTGGAAACTTGGCTACCATCAAATGTTCCAATAGGTCTCTTCCTTCCAGAAGATATTGAATCTTCTGTTTTCATATGTCATAGTTAGACCCATCTAACTTTTGACTAAGGGACAGTTTAGTGATAATTGCACTGCTAGTTGCCATATGTATAATACTGTACAAGTATTATAAGATGGACGTCAGGCACATTTCTCTAAGCAATTAAATTATTAAAATTTTCATCATTCATGTCATATGATCAAAAATTTCACCAAGCTCATAATCATCTCATATAATCGTGAATTAGAAATTTAAATAATTTAATTACTAAAATTCCATAAGAACTTTATCATATGGACCTAAATAAAAAATCGTTAGACAAATTAACATTTAAATATCACATAGATATTCTTCCATGTAAAACTAATTTTCATTTGAATACTAATCTAAACATATATATGAAACAAATTCATATATCACTATTTACTAGCTCATATGTTCTTTGAAATATAAAACGAATTTATATTTCAATTAGGCATGTGATAAGTATTAAACATATTAACATTCTAATATCATGTTTATCCATTCTTAAAAAAAAAATGCTATCAAATCCAAATAATGAGAATGCAACCCAAATAATATAACATTTCTCAAAAGAACTAGGGCCCATTTTTTAATTATCATTTAAAGATTAAAATGGCCCAAAGCCCATAACCGAGACAGCTCTCGGTGCTTCTAGGACCGAGTACCCCTCAAATTCAGCCTTTTTTTTTTTAAAGGTGATAAATCATCACTCCTTAAATCAAGGCACTGATTCCTTGCCATAAAATAAAGTCACGGGCCTTATTTACCCCAGAATTCACTCTGTCTCCTTTTGCTTTTGAGCTCTCTGCCTCGCTTCCACAACCATCAACCCTCGGTTCTCTCTCTCTTCAGCTTTTGAGCTCTCAGCACAAAGCCGAGACCACCACCGACTGCCACTTGCTTGAACCTTGATGATCCCAGGCAGCCATGGCCGACTTGGGCCCTCCAAACCACCACCGCTACGCCATAAAACCTAAGTGATGTTCCACCCCCCTTTAACTGCCTCCTTTAAACTTAACCCATGGCGCAACCATCAACCAAATCGGCCCAAAAACTACCCCAGCGTGTAGATCAGCCGCCAAGCTTTTGACTGGCGCCACCCACTCACTGAATGCGCCACCATCGTGATGGCGCGTGACATACACGCGTGGCCGTGATGGGTTTGTTTGACTTGGTTTTGGTCGGGATTTGTAGATCGGGGGCCGGTTAAGGGTTTGGGAGGAAGAAAACAGCCGAAAGGCGTTTTCGTTGGCGGCGCGTGACTTACACACGCCACCCCTCCCTGGTGGTGCTGATGGGTTCAGGTAAGTTTCGTCCTTCCCCCCTTTTTTTGATTTTTAATCTATGTTTGGCTATGAGAGAGAACCGTGAGGTCTAGGCTCGGATCTTGGGAGGTCGGGCCGTGGCAACGGGTTGAACAGATTTGGGGTTGGGGTCTCCGCTATCTCCTTATGCTAACTAAAATCAATATTAGGCATAAAACATGGTTCACGTATATAATTTGTTCAATTCATAAACATGTGTAAACAAACAGTTTGTGTATTATTTGGGCATGAATATGTTTGTCTAAATATCTAGCATCATCCAAAATATGTCTCCATCTATTCACACAGAAATTTTTTTTTTTGATAATATAATTTGCCGAGACATATTAATCAAGAGAGATTATCATTTTGATACAATTCTCAGAAACAACCATAATTATATGCTCATTTGTGTTCTAGCACATTCACACAGAATGCATAACCTAAATGTAATTTATACTTTTATTTGTAGTCGAGGCATACAAATTAAAACAGATTAACATTTGTGGCATTATTGCATAAACACACAGTTTTGCATACTAGCATGTAATTCAAATCCATTTGATTCATGCTTCAACCAGAAATTATCATTTTCGGGGCTAGCATTATGCAAGCTAGGCTCTGATACCACTGTTGGTTAATTTAGGATTACCTGAAAGCGGAAGCTCGACTACCAGGATCTTAAGCTCGCTTGACTGCTACCCACGAACTGGTGGCTACTAGAGTCACCGAACAGCCACGCTCCAAAATTAGAACCTTTGGGGATGGTTAGGTTGTGTGAGGGATAGGGACAGAGAGAATTTGATCTAGGGAAATTGTTTTTCTCTGCTTGCTGTGTTTTCGTGTGTTTGATCCACATACACACAACCCCTTATATAATCACATAATCCTGAAACTGAATCAGGATTTGGTGGACAGATTAATACACAATTAATCCCATGTAACTGCTAAATTAATGGGGTGATTATGGCCATTAAACCTGTGTGACCCTTACTGGTCAACACATCTTCTAATCCCCATGCAACTTCTCAACCTATACTATATATCCTCCGATTCAAAATACATTAGGAGGATACAGGGAGATGTAGGGAGATATTGCAGCCTTTATGGCATAGATAGTGGGCTGACCCAAGATGACATTATACCCACGGGAATATATACGACTCTAGCTCTTTTTCATCAACCTTTACAGCCAACTTATTGGTCTAAAGTAGGTGAATTCCCCCTCCCCCAAAACCCCTAAGATCAAGCTTCTGATGGATTCTAGATCCATCTCTTCAAAACAAAGTTTCTTGAGGTGGTCGAAGTGAAATGATATCTGCCAAGTTCTAGATATCAACAAGGGCTCTCTTAATCAAAGTTATTGTAATCTTTAAATATACCCGAATGAGATTGTTGTGAGACGTCTACAAATGTTGCAAATCGACGGCTCAGATGTCATAGTTGGCCCCTTTATTGGAGGTAGGTCTTTCCTATCGAAACTTCGCTTAGTTACCATCTGAGCTTTTCTATACACCGCAGGCAGTGCATTCTCATCCATCCACCTACTATGGTGGCTATGATCTTTGTAGCCACTTTGTCTTCTGCTTCAGTCCTTTCTTGATACCTCTCTCTTGTCCCCTCTTCTTCCCTTGAGGAACCAACTGAGCTGCACATGGCAAGCGCGCTCTCATGTACGCCCTATTTAGTTTCCTACGGTTGCAGTTAGTAAGGCTAGTGTTCTCAAAGCACTCACAGTAATTCTTTATGTCCCAAATAGAGCGGGGTTTATATGGCAGTGAGCCTTTTTAGCATCAGGTTTACTTTAATCTTCATAAGTACATTCCTTGAAATGGTGCTAAAACAGTCAACCTTTTAAGCCTTCTTCGGCAGTTTGTCATTCTCGGTATTATCTTTCTCATCATCCCTTCACTTGGATGAAATCCTAAGCATCCTAAATGTCTTAAAGTTGGAGCCTTGCTTGCAACCAAAGAGAACTTAAACTGGCCTGGGTGTATGCTATGAAGGAAAGCGTTGGAGGCTACTTCGTCATATAGGTCGAGTACTAGCACAACCTCTCTGTTAACTGCTAAGCATAACTTTTTAGCGACTCATCCTGACCCTAATTGATCTTAGCGCGATGAATATTTATCTTCTTCTATCTTATTAGTAATGAAGTGCCCGCTAAACTGACCATCTAGCTAAAGAAACAAGGTGATGTTGTCACTTGGCACGTTATTAAACCATATATGCTACGCCTTTCCGGATTGCGGGGAAGTACCTATAATAGTTAGCATTATGCACATCTTAAACATACATGCGCCTTACAAATTGCCAAATGGTCATTTGGGTAGTGGTCTCGTCAAAGTGCTCTACGATCAACATCTTCCCTTCTTGGGCCAAGGGGATTCCATGATGTCTTTGCTGAATGGTGTTGGAGACAATGGCAGAAGTTTCTGGTCACGTTACTTGCGTACTTATAATACCGGATAGTGTGGTCGGTCTACCTCAACCGCAAAGGCGTTTACATGGTATTTTGAGGCTGCCGGGCAGTGCTTCCTATGATCTTCCCTAAGTCATTTGGAAATGGGTTGAATGCTCTTTTGTAGACCAGTCCTACCCCCAAAGCTTCTCTTCTTAGAGTTCCTTTGTACCAAGGCTTCCTCAAGTTCTTCATAATAATTAGTTGTTGAACTGCTTGATGTTATGGTGTAGCAACAACCATTTTGCACTCGTCTACAAGTTGTTTCTATCGGACGATGGACCTTGCTCTTCAGGTGCGACGGAGTAGACCCCAAGGTCAGATTGTATTCAAATGGCCGATCGACCTCTACTCTTCTAAGAATGTCGTGATATGGCCTCCCACCTCTTACAACATCGAGATTTGCAACCCTTGGAGTAACTCGTATAGATTTTAATGGTGATATATTATGGTCATCCGGCCGAAGTCCCCCTGAGTTCTAATTAAATACCAAAGGATTGGATGTCCTTAGCGGCTTTTGGCCATCAAACCCTTACCTTTGTCTCCCTATTCTGTTCTTGACCAATTATATTTTGTCAAATTTCTCCATAGATAGCACCAATTTGTTTTAGACTTCGCTGATAATGACTGGCAACACGAACTTACAAATGGTCAGTTCCTAATCACTTTACTAAGGAGATGGCAAGTTTGTCCGACCTTCAAACAAGGTTAATCCCAAGGAAGGCCCCTTCGGAGACAAAGTCAGAAGAGGTAGCGTAGAAAGCTAGAGAGAAAATAAAGTATTGACAGCTTCCTGGGGAAATGCAGTGCTAAAAATTATCGGAATGAGATGATGCTCTTTCCTAGATAGGTGTGAGTTATTTTCACCGTCCATCCCCTATACAGGGATAGAATGTTAACTTTCCAGCCTCCTAGGTAACGCCCTTCAACATTGAGCCGAAAAAAGTTTGTTCAACTAGATCATTTTAGTTTGTCCGATCTAGAAACAATCGTAACAACCATGTAACACCATGTTCGAATTTAAATTATTGTCCTAACCCAAGGCTGAATTTTTGCAGCCACTATTTAAGCCCAGAAGCCAAGCTCATTCCCTTTGCCAAGCTGGGCCAATGACACACGTGGAGAGCAGCCATATAAGCCTTAATCATGAAGTGCTGGGGGCCCAAACACAATTAAACATCCCATCCTAATATAATTTATTCCTGAAAAGTGTATAAATGTGCATTTAATTCTACGAGTACATGCAATTTCACATTAACAACAGTATGTATATTATAGACCTGGGAGCATGTGCTCCCAGGCTGACATGGACAAAGTAATTTTTGTTTAAAAAATTAAAAAAAAGCAGCCACTATCTCAAAATTCAGAATTCCATCGCCTTGCTTTCCTACTCCTCTTCAAACACTAACTGCTTGGAATTTCATCTATGGCTGAAATCCCTCTCCCTATCTCAAACTATTTAATGGCGGCAGCAATCCACGACTTTCATCTTACTCCAGCCAATTACACCAACTTCACACAGAGTATTGGCTTTCTTGTTCAACTTCGGCAGTCAGTGTTCAATTCCGGCGAGAACAGTTTGGGCGTTTTTTCAGTTTGCTTGAATGGATGAACTGAGGAAGGTAGAACTATTGACCTACAAGAGGAAGCTCAGGTAAATATACACAATTTCGAGTATTTAACATTGCTATCTGAAATTTTCTTATTAACTTCCCCATTCTTGTCTATCATCTCGCTGTTCCAATTGTTCTGCTACAAACCCAGAAAAACCCAGAACTCACCAATAGTTAAGTGAATTGAGCAAACCCAGAAAAAAAAAATATAGAATTAACTGAATGAAAGAACTAAACCATAATTTGCAGACAAGAACTCAAAAATTCGATCAAATTCCCATCGAAAACCAAACTCGAATTGTTCTGCTATAAACCCAGAAAACCCCAGAATAAACCCGTATTTAAGTGAATTGAATTAATTGAATGAAAAAAGTAAACCAAAATTTGCACACAAGAAGTCCAAAATTCGATTGAATTCCCATCAAAAATCAAAATCGGAAAATTGGATTCTAGGGAAATCGATGGAATCTGCTTGCTTTTTGTTGAAAGCTAACCCAAAATCATTGAAAATTGTTGACAGCAAGGGTTCACCCGAAATCGATGGAATCCCCATTCAAAACTATTCAGATGTAGAGAACCCAAACCTGGAAAGCATGGGTTTCGTAATCAGCTTGCTCTTGTTGTTGCTATGGACATGATACAGAAATCGCTAGGCAATCATTCGAACCATAGCAGTACCAAAATCAATAGCAGATATGAAATTCTTCATGAGCTTGGCGTGTACTATAATTGGGGAGAGAGAATGAACAATCTTACATGGTCAAGAGAAACAGAGAGAGAGAGTCAGAGGATGGTAGAGAGAGAAAGAGGCAGAGGAGTTGGTTTTCAGCCTTTTTGATATGAGCTACATTAATGTTGCTATTATTTTAATATAAAGTGGCTATTCTGGCTTACAATTCAATATTGTTATAAGCATGAAGAATTTCCTTACCCAATTGCATAATGATGTTTGAGTTTGCTAATTATTTATTTGAGAATTTATGATTTTATTTGTTCAGGTGCGAAATAAAAATTGTTCATTAATATATCCGATTTATGCTCAAGTACCTTATCTTTTTACTGTACCTACTATATTGTTCATGGTTTTATCTATTCATGTATCAACAATATTGTTCATAGTTGTAATTGTTCATTTTAAGTGTGAGGTTTATTGGTACCTTTTAACTTTAAAGATTGGTAATGTGCAACTTGCCTTGAATTGATTTTATTTCTGGCATTTTTTACTATTAGAATTGTTCACGTCTGCATGTGCAATTGTTAGATGAGTATGAATGTAATGTGTGTTTGCTTATTTTCATTTTATGGAGGTTGTAGGAGAAATGTAAAAGTTTAAATATTCTTAAATCTCTTTATTCAATGTTAAATAAAGATAATCAACTAATGCGAAGAAACCTTCTATTTGACATATAAATAATAGGTAATAATGTAATAGTTCATTTGTTGAACTTGAATTGTTCACTTCTACGTGTTGATTTATTCAAAATTTCATATTCACTTCTCTTTATGCATTTAGTTGAACTTTTGTTTTTGTTTTATTTACCATTCTCTTTATCCATGAAATTTATATTGATCGGTATCACCTTGTTAAATGTGCATGAGAGGATAGTGTAATGATGACATTCGATTGGTGATGTCATTGTTAATGTGTTTCTTATTTGTAAAAATATGCAGACCATAATTGAGGATCTTTTGACTAAAGAATTGAACTTTTTAGCAGGGTTGATAGCTCAAAAGAAAATAATGAAACATGTGTCTTTCAGCAGCCGTTTCAAGAATCAGATATTGTTGAGGATTCCGAGGAGGAGCAAACTCTACAAGTTCGAAAAGAATTCCTCATTCGCAAAAGGAAAGTTCAAACCATCACCAATGATAAACTCGCTCGAGTTGAAAAGAGTGTTCGGTTTGAATTGCATCATGATCATTTTGCATCTAAGCTGATTAGAAACTCAAATGAACAATCTGATTATAGGAAAGCTGCAAAGAATCATTCTGAAAAGGCTGACAAACAAAACAAACTTTGGGATGGTAATCTAAACCATAGGATGGCTTGTAACAAGCTGTTATTCCTGATTGAGAGGCTAAATTATGAACAATGGACAGCTGCAATGGAAATTGGTTTTGGAGGGTTCCTATCTGTTAGAACATCAACCATCCCTAAAGATCTTGCAACATGGTTACTTCAAAAGTTTGATCCAACAAGTAACACATTGAAGCTTTCTAACAATAGAGTACTAGAGATAACTGAGGAAGATGTTCATGCAACATTAGCACTACCTATGGGCCAATTAGAAGTTCAAGTACCCTCAACATGTGAACCAAAAAATGAATATACCAAACTCCTTGAACAATGGAGAATAAGGTGGAATCTTGGTAGAACAGGGTCACCAAAAGTTGGAAAGATCGTTGACCGAATTTTAGATGGAGGAGACCATGGAGACGAATTCAAAAGAGACTTTGTGTTATATATAATATCAACATGTATTATTGGGAGTATGAATGACGATTGTTTCTTCAGAATATTGAAGTCGTTGGTGGATGTTAATGAAATAGTTAAATACAATTGGTGCGCATTTCTCCTGCAATGTCTAAATGATACCGTAGTGAAATGGAAACAAAATCGCACTAGATATTTCAGAGGACCACTAATGTTTCTCATGGTAAGGGGAATCCTTCTAAATAACATTGTTCATTAATTTAAATGTATTTGTTCATTACCTGATTTATAGTTGAGCGCTAATGTCTGTTATGTCATTCATTCTAGGATGTACCAACTAAGATTTATTCTTGTTATGAATTACAGCTCTTTTATCTGGATAGAGTTGAGTTTAGAGGGAAGAGATGCAAAGATCGATGGTTTCCCACGGCAAGACATTGGACAATAGATGCAGTTGAACAAAGGAATAAAGATGAAAAGGAGTTCCCGGGAGAGTATGGAAGAGGCAAGACAATTGATAGAATAAACTATCAGTCAATTATTCGTGAAAGTGAAACTCACTTGCATGAGGAATTCGCAAGCCTGGCACGTGACAACCAAAAGCACACTGACCGTGCTGCATTAACCCCTTGCCCTCCACCAGCTCCTCGGCCACCATGTTCAGAATGTGGAAGGGAAAGAGAACCTCCATTGGCAGGGCCCAATGATCCAATTGAGGTATAATAATATACATCTAATTTCAGTTACATGTATTTTTGACATCCTATTGTAAAAGTACTACATTTTACTTGTTCACTAGTACATCATTAAATATTATGTTATTCATATGAACTCATGTTTATAGTTGTACACCACAGTGTATTGTGCTTGTTCACTGAAATATTGTTATGTGTTCATTTATTTATATGAATTTGAATTTATTATGTAAATATTTTGCATGGTGCAATGAAATAATATTGCATTCATTTCACCTATGTTGTTCATTAATCAACATGAGTCTAAATATAGGTGTATGCTGATCGGCTAGGATATTATCTGGCGAAATTGTTTGAAGTTATAGCAGCCTCCGGACAAAGGTTTCCGATACAACAGGTGATATCACACATTGCACATGGATATACAAACATTCAGAAATGTCCAAATGAGGTTGAAACTCATGGCTTGACTCAGGATGAGCATTTTTTCAATGATCCTGCATTCTTTGATGCATATTTGAAAATGGAAGCTGTGGCATTAAAGCATTACCAGCACCGAACTCCAATAGACTACACTCCACCGATTTTTGATCTTGGCATCCCACTTTCACCTGAGCGGAGAACTCCTACTACAATCAGCTCCTCTATCAAAGGAACTCCTATAATAAGCAGTTCACCTGCATATAATGATGAACAGGTGTGTCTAGGTGAATCTGAAGGACAACATACATCAATAAATGCAATAGCAGACATTGCTTTGCAATATTCTAAATCGACACATCACATAATGCAGCAGGAGAAAGATAATGGCCAACAGCAGGTTGAAGACGAACTACACCAAAAGCCAAAAGGCAATGTTAAACAACCTCTACAAAATGTACCTCAAAGAAAGAGACAGGTAATAAAAATACTGCCATTCATATGTCGCTCACCATATTTGAGAGATCATAGGGGCATTATCAAAGATAAGCTTACCCATAGTGAGAAGGTTGTGGTGGATTATGCATTCCTGCCCTTTGATGTAGACCACCCTAAAACGTAAGTATTTATATAACTCAATGCTACTAAATTTTATTGTATATGAAGTTGTCAATGGTATTTATTGCATCTACCTATTTATCAACAGTGAGGAGCTATACGAGCTCAATGCTCATGAGAAAGCACACAGACTGTGGATAGATAAAGAGGCAATAGCTTCAATGGCATCTGCAGACAGCCATTTGGAAAATAGCATTTTGGATGTATGGTCTATCATAATGAACAAGAAGCAATTAACAAGGCAAACTACACGTCCGAGTAGATTTTTCTTCACCACATATGCCTATGTAAGTCACACTTGTTGACGTACATTAAATGTTTGTTAAAAATAAGCATTCTCCTTGTTCTCATTTGACTTTTACTCGATTTGTAGATTGCTATCCTACATGCACAAAAATCGTCCTTTAAGTACCAGGAGTTCTATAGGGTCATGCAGCTTGAAACCCAAAGAACCAACTAGCTTGATTTGAATACAGCAGATTTAGTAAGCTTCTCCATACTATATCATCCATGTTCACTAATTCTCATGTTCATTAGAATATATGGGTTTGTTCATTTAGATTATAGTAAATGTACTCACCTATCCACTTGTTCAATATATTACATGGTATTATTCATTTTAACTAATTACTATTGTGCATTATAATCACACTATAGGTGTTCTTCCCAATTCTAAGAAGGAACACTTCTTCCTTGTTGTATTCTAATTTGCTGATAAGATAGTGAATATTATAGACAATCTTACGTTGCCCAAAAAACCAAGTACAAGATATGGTGATTGTGCTACATTACTGGTACGTACGTCTTCCTAAACACATACTTCAAATACATTTCTATAAAATTAGAAGCTAATAGAACTCACTTTTGCAAAATGTAGAAACGCTTCTTCTCAAAGTATCTAATCCAACGTGGCCGTCCCAGAGCAGAAGAAGTTAAAGATTTTCAAACAGTCTATGTTAAAACTGATTATCAGGATAATATAAATCTTCATGATTGTGGAATCTATACCATGCGTCACATGGAGACATATTATGGTGATTTACAATCATGGGAACATGGGTTTGAAAAAGAAAAGGTGCTTATATTTTAAATTATATCTAGCAATAATTGCAATAACATTTTTTTATGTTATATAACTTATTTTGACATTTAAATAATTTTCAAGAAGCATTCTTAAGGACACTAAGAGCAAAGTATGCTGCACGAATTTTGCTAGATGAAGACAACCTGTTGCGAGACAGTACACTACATAAGGCGAAGTTGGAAGCAAGAGCAAGGCAACAACAATAGATACATTAGAAGTTGACATTAGATAGTTTTCTTTTAATTTTCACATTATTATAAAATGAAAAACGACTGCAGATATGATTTTTGTTCATTGCCCAAATAAATGTTGTTCATTAAAATATTTGATTTTGTTCATTTATCGAATCATATGTTCATAATCTTATTTAACATTATTCATTCACCCAAAAATATGAGGTTTCCTTACCAAACAGCCTTAAACCATTAAATTCTATACCTTAAAAACCTAAACATTAGCGGCCATAAACCCTAAACACCTAACCTAAAGCCTAAACCCCAAATCCCAAATCCTAAACCCCAAACCCCAAACCCCAAACCCTTAACCCCTAAACCCTAAACCCTAACCCCTAAACCCGAAACCCTAAAATAAACCCTAAACCCAGCATAAACCCTAAACCCTAATCTAAACCCTAAACCCTAAACCCTAAACCCTAACCCTGAAGCCTAAATCCTAAACACTAAACCATAACCCCTAACACAAACCCTAAACCCTAAATCATAACCTCTAACATAAACCCTAAACCCTAAACCCTAAACCCTAAACCTTAAACCCTAAGCCTAACCTAGACCCTAAACCCTAGACCTTAAAACCCTAAACCTTAAACCCTAAGCCTAACCTAGACCCTAAACCCTAGACCTTAAGACCCTAAACCCTAAACCCTAAACCCTAAACTCTACACCCTAAACCCTAACCCCTAAACACTAAACCTTAACTCGAAACCTAAACCCTAAACCCTAAACTTTAAACCCTAAACCCTAACCTCCAAACCATAAACCCTAATCCAAAATCTTAACCGTAAACCATAAACTATAAACCTAAAACTCTAACTAAAAACCCCTGAATCCGAACCCTTAACTCAAAAAATTCAAATCCTATACAATAAACACTTTTAAAAAATTTATTCACAATAAGCAATACAACTTTGTTCATTTGCTATTTTATTATTGTTCACTATATCATAAAATATTATTCATTGAAGTTCACAAACCCTACGAAATGAATATTTGTTACAATAAATATATATCACATCATTCACCATTTAAGTGTTATTTATTTTCTAATGAGACGTTGTTCACGAACAAGGTTAGAAATGTTTACTAGACTTATTTTACCAAGACATATAAACCCTTTCATTATAAATCAAGTCAAATACTACAACATATAGTTTCCAAGATACATTAATACTTCTAACAACACAATTCAAAAAAAAAAAAAAAATGAGTAGACATCAAAACAAATGCAAAATATATATCAAACGGGATCTAGTTTAAGGAAAACTTTATTACAACCATAGTATGACTAATATTTATCAACAAGTTATGCATCATTATTACAAGACTGATTACATACTCCATTTATTGGTGTTTGACCAATAAATGATTGATACATCATCGGTGTCAAACCTCCCGCAGTTCTTGGATCAAAATAAAATGGGGGATAATATCCAACTGCTACAATTGTACTCTACAACATGGGAGAAATTTTGAAGGATAGAAATGTTATATATAGAACGATAGCAAGTAAATCCCAAAATGACCAAATAACTAAATGAACTCACCTGACGAAGACTTGGATCATTTAGATTGGAATTAGACAACAAGTTCAATGTAGGCACAACATTACCTTGAGAACTTGAACTACCAGAAGGTATATTCATGCACATAGGAACACCATTCTGAAGTAAAGTTGAAAAAGCAACAATGACATATCGATGTGCAACATTGTTCATAATTAAGATAGTTATTATGCAAATCGAATTATAAAATCGTTCATAACGAACCTGAAGCATTAGACCACCACTTGAATCTTTATTTAATGACCCCCTTGATCCATAAAAAGGCATATTCATATGGAATGGAGCAAAATTCTGCAACATACTCCAAAAAACGAACAATATAAATACATTCACTATAGAGACCAAATTACAAATAAATGCACTTAAAATTGTTCATTATCAACTTGAGGTAAAGGAACACCACTGGGATCTTTAACTAGGGTCTCTGTTGATCTGCAATAAGGCATATTTGTAGGGAAAGAAGCAAAATTCTACAACAAATTCCAAAGTTCAGTCAATATAAGTACCTTCACAACATAGATCAATTTAAAAACAAATATAATAATTATATAATTAATTTCTTTTTATCAACCTGCACTAAAACGGCATCTGTATTTTGTGGTACACCTTTTGTGGATCTTTGAACTTCCACATTAGTCAGCTATGCCTAAGAAATATAGTTATTCATTGTGTATAATTAAAGTAATTATACCTTGGATGATTCCTGAACACCTGTGACATTTTCTGGTATGATCTTTGTAGTTTTCCTACTTTTCAAATTAGTTGCATACAAATAATAATAACACCAACAAGGAAAACTACTTATGATAAACTATTCAAAACGTAGTAATTAATTGTTCAAATTTTATATGCACAATTGTTCATTGAAGAATAAAATTCTTCAAAGTAGTTGTCATACCTTGGGTAATACCTCTTCACTTATGATACTATGTGCCGACACCTTTTTCTTTTTTCTTGCTTTTGCTTGATTATACTTCTATTCACAGGTACTCTTCAATCTCTTATTCCGTTGACCTTTTTCCCGAGATCCAGGAGGGTTCAAAACGATCTTTGCCGAACTCGAACCATCTTGTTGAACATCACCTTCCACATAAACCGAACCTACTTCTACTTCAATTAACTCCTGTAATTTACTAAAGTACTCCTCACAGAGAAGTCTTGCCTCTTTATTCATTTGGCTAGCAGTAAGTAGTGCATTCATTTTTCTGCCCATTTGCATTCTCCACACCGAAGAACATACTGCAGTGTCTTTCATACCCCCCTCAACAATAAGTTCATTACTTTGGATTTCTTTAATGCCTTTGCTCCATCTCTTCATAATGTACCTATCCGGCACTTTTTGAACACAACAAGTATGCATAACTCTCAAAGAATGGGAACATAAAAGTCCAATCTCGGTGAACCTTTGACAAGTGCAATCAATGAAGCATTTATCTATGTTCAAAATAACATTATGCTCAAAAGTATACCCGTCTAATCCTTGACCCCAGGATTCTTCCAAACAACTTACCCCGGAAACACGAAACACCCTATCAGATGTATCACTGTGTAACTCATCTTGATCGTAGGAAGTCCCTTTAACGAACTCTTTTTCAAACAATCGATAAGCTTCAATAGTATAAATAGACCTAGCATGTTTCAATAAGCTTACCGATGGAAAGGCCATCTCCACATTACCCTTGGAACATTTGTGATTTTCACCATTTTCCTTTTCCCTCCACTCTGACACAACACCACAAAATATGTTGTAGAAATCACACAAGTTAGCAGTTGCGTGCAGCCGTCTTTTTATTGAGTTGTTCGTGCTCTCGCTCTTTTGCGAAGACAATACCCCTCCTGAAAAGTTCTTCTTTGAAAAAGCCGGGCACCACTTTTCCCTTAACAGATAAAGATTGTTCAGCCAGCAATTGCTATCGCAATCATACATTGCCACCATCCTAAAAAATTATTAGATAAATAATTTTTAAAAATATTTAAAAAATACCAACACATATGAATAACAATACAAGAAGTAATGTCTATAAATAATCCATTTAAAAAAACAACCTAATAACACAACACCATAAGTTCCAATGAACAAAACGTTTGAACGATATAAACAATACAAATGAACAACATCACATGAACCGATGAATTATAGTAAGTCGCCAATTAATAATGAAATACCAAGTGATTGTTGAAATATCTAGTAAGCAACAATATAAGTTTCAACGAAGAAAACATAACCATACCAAATGAACAAAGATCAAAATAATAGACCTAGAAAAATATAAAAACATACTCAGACAAATACAAGTGATTAAGCAATAATAAAATCAGTTACCTTTTCCAAAAATGATCAAATTCAGGCTTCGTATCACAATCCATCAAAACTTTATTAAACAATTTTGTAAATCCTTTCTTTGCCCTTAGTGCTCCAATATGCTTTCTTGAATTTTCAATGATGTGAAAACAGCAAAGCCTATGCTGAACACCAGGAAAAACTAATTCCATCGCGGCAGCCATAGAAAAAGCCTGATCAGTCATAATGGTACTTGGGAATTTGCCACCCATAGATTTCAAAAAAGTCCGAAATAACCATTCAAAAGACTCAATTCTCTCATTCATAATAAAATCGCAACCGAACATGATATTTTTGGAATGATGGTTCATACCAACGAAAGAAGCACAAACCATGTCATACTTATTTGTACGATATGTTGTGTCAAAAACAACCAAATCACCAAATAGCTCATAATCCTCGAACATCTGCTTGTCACGCCAAAAAAAACTAACCAAACAACGATTTTGATCAACCTCAAAATCATAATAAAAATTGTTCTCACTCTTGAATCGTTTCTTTAAAATCTCAATCAGTGAATTTGCATCGCTCCCATCAAATGACTTCTTATCGTACTCCTCAATCTTATTTTATAAATCCTTCAACTGAAAAGCCACAAAAGAAGCTCCACCAGCTTGTTTTATCAAGACACGGAATGCATCTGCCACTCGGACTCCTGCGTTCCTAAGCTCTGTGACAAACAACAGGTCTTCAGTTGAGACTTTTCGATGAGAAGGCAAAAGATGACGCTCATTAGTACTACATAACGGATGGTTATGCTCAGCTACATACTTAGTGACAGTCCACTTTCCATCCAAGTCAATACTAAACTGGATCGTTGCTTTGCACCTAGTCCGAACATCAATATTTGTATACTCCTTACATTGTTGACCTTTATTTTCTTTCCAACCTTCCTTCCAACAACAAAACTGACGCATTGACAAATCTTGAGTTCGAGCTCTTCTACGAATCTTATGATAACGAACACTAAACCCAACCTTAAATGCATAATCATTGTAAATCTCAAATGCTTCATCTTGAGAGTATGCAATTGATCCAACTATGTCAACTGCCAATGGATCCAAAGTAATAATATCTCGTCCAGAAGAAATATTATCTATAAAATGAATAACATGAATGAATAAATGAACACGCTCATAACCATAAATGAACAGCAGTATACGAATAAATGAATAAGTATAAACCAATTTTTATATATTAAAAAATAACATCACAAAAATAAATGGACACCATCACATGACCAATGAACATCTATAATCCAATTGATAAATACAAAGTACGAAAATAAATTAAAACAAACCCAATTATGAACAACATCACAAGGTAAAATGAACAAAACATTCACAACCACAATGAACAAAATTCCAACAAAATAATAATGAAACCTAACCTGACAAAATTTTGTCTTCATCACCATTTCCATTATTCTCCAAGAATGCTGTTCAAAATTAAAAATATTCAATTGAGAGATAAATACGAACTAACTGAAGTCTATTTAATAGTAGGTGAAATAAAATTAATTGTAAAACTTACAAATCGAATCTCCTCTGACTGCTTTTTCGACTACGTTCCCCGTCATTCTTGACTATAAGGGAAATTCAATTTGTGGAGACTCTTATCAAATGCTAACCCGAAGAGAGATGATAAAAATGAAGCAAATTACAATTGCAAGTAACCGAAAAAAACAAGTAAAAAAATTGAAAAGATGAAGTTGGTTATTACTACACTTCTCACGTCTAAGTCTTAAAAAAGAAAATAAAAAAGAAGAATTTTGTTTTTTTTTTGGGTTTTAATATGGCCCACGTCCCACAAAAGAAAAAAAAAATTGAAAAGAATACATGAGCATGCAATAATAACCGCCCACGTCCTTGAACAAACGTGCTGCTTCCCTTATTTTCTTTATTTTTTTTTTTACTTTTTATAATTAGTTTTTTTTTGTTGACATGGCTTTGGTTGATGACATGGGTGATGATGTGGTATAAGGGTGTACAAGCTCCTAGGAGCATACAGGAAAATGCACATTAACAAGAGGAAATATTTTTCATTTGTCAAACTGGCAGAAAAGTCAATACTTTGTGATCATAGTATTACCGGTTGCATGAGATTTTGCAAAATGGGGAGAAAAGTCACCTCTGTCACCAAATTACCAAAAAATATATCCTCACCGCTTTAAAATACCCAATGTAGATTGTACTATTGTAGCATTTCATCTGAAATCAAGTACAGTCATTATTGCAAATTATTTAGAAAGGGGAATTAAGAGATTTGCACTACATGTCCCGTCCTCTTTATTGCTAATGGTACTCCACTGAATCAGTCTACAACAATTTAAGTCAAAACCCTAATGCTTACACAAATTTTCTGAAATTGAGCCACCAAATTAGTCAATGCTAAATTATACAAGGGTTGGGGCACGCAAAAATGGGGTCAGATTTATACAAAATTAAACTGGTAGCATAAGTTGCTGTCGACCGCACCCTAAATTTGAGTTAGTAACCTACTATTTCAAAACATATAGTTTAGTGAACCATTTTGTTTGGATTCGATGTAATCATTTCCGCAAATAGATGATACATAATTTCCCAAGAACAATTTCGAGCTGGCCATCTTGAACCATGTTTCCTTTGCCAATGGTCACCCTTGAACTGCCTCGAAGACAGTTTGCCGATATATAAAGAGTAGGAAGTTCATACCAAGCCACTTCTGTTGTCCTGAGTTTTTAGAAAGGTGAAATAGAAGTTGGCTGAGTCATTGCACATACAGAATCAGATTAGATGTCAAACAAGATTTGCAATACTCAATAGACCTGAAACTTCGCATGGATTTCTGAAGTTTAGCATAGTGATGAACAAAGTCAATATAGTTACAGAGATTTGGCTTCATACGAATAGAAGGAAAGCAAAACAGCATAAAAAGATTAGGAGACCAGTGTCTCACCTTCAATGTGAAAGCCAGGTGGCAACTGCTACTAAAGGCAGCATAATCAACAACCCACAATTCACGAAAGTTTCGACATCACCAATGCTATCGAGCTTGCTTTGCAGAGTACGCCATAGATTGTGAATGGGGCAAACTGGCTCCTAGAGAGCGCAGAGGAGCTCACCGCAATTAGACTTAATGCTAGAAATTGATGACTTCAAAACACCAATATGCTTTGGTCCCAATCCTAAGTGACTTACCATTGCACCTGAGACACTATTTGGACTATTGTCGCTTAGCTCTCTCCGTTTCTCCAATTCAGCTGGCTCCTGCTCATGTGGCATCCTGATTTTATCCCTGCCAACACTCTTGCTCGAGAAAGCTTTATAAGCTGAGTCAGTGTGGATAGTCTCCATGACTGAGCCGAAGAAGTTTGTTACAGGGACCTAAAATGCAAGGGAAAGCAGGTCAAAAAGAAAGGAATGACAGGGAAGAAAGCATAAATAATGGCTCTCAATCAGTACCATATAATCAGCTCAGATAGACAATAATGTGTACTTCAAGTGCACTTCCTTGCCACATTTTCACGCAAACGAAAAGAAATCATCTAGTATGTGGACCTAGCATCAAGGATGAAGCAGTGGATCCAGCACGGAGCCGGAGCAAATAACCATGCTCAAACCACAGCTCAGTTCTTAACTTCCAATGCCATCAGCCGTCCCTCACTCAAGGCCAAATATGGATAATGAACTCTCCTTTTGCAATCCTTCCTTGTGTGTGGATGTGCGTGTTTTTTGTTCGGGGGGGGGGGGGGGATGCGTATGATACATAAGATCTGAGCAAACAAATCTGGTTAGACGTGGTCTTTTTACAACCAAAAAGCAAGCCCAAAAGACGCTACCGGCAGGTTCTACAACAACACTGGACATTGAAAGGAACAAGGTAGAGTATCAGTCATCATACTTCCTTAGCTTCACATATAAATAGCCTATTGCAGGGAATAGTATATCAAAGTCCATAGAGCTTGCTTACCTCCTCTAACTTGCGCTGATACAAATCTGTTCTGTAGTATGCAGTTGACATCAGCCAGTTTGGGTTATATGAATTGAATAAACTGCAAGGAGAAAATGCATGGATCATTATCCACTGAAAACCTAAACGATTTTCATAACTGACAGAACTAAACATACATGCAGAAGCCACTTATAAGACAATTATACAACAGCCATCCCTCACCGTGACCTTCAGATAGTCATTGGATGCCCTCGTTCAAAGAGCCTTGTTCAGTTTCTAACCTATAACCATTTGTTTTAGTTACCATTGGTTGGCCCCAACGTAACCAAAGGTCACGAGCAAGGCTCGATTTTAACTAGGATCTGAACAGTAGATCCCAATCTAGCACATAAAAAGACGAGCAAAAAGGTTTGCACTTCACATGGCCCCCCCCCAAGAGAGAGAGAGAGAGAGAGAGAGAGAGAGACCCAAAAAAAAAAAAAAAACCTTTTGAGGGGGAACAGTTTTATTAAGAAAAACAAAAGGCAACGTCAAAAATCAAGCATCCTACAGAGAAACTAATTACAACTCATAAAAAGACTATCAATGAACTATGCAAAAAGTCACATTATCTCAAAAATGAAGTCTTGATCCCAAAAATGCACTTTGCACACTTGTTAGTAACAAGGCACTTAATGTCATTTCAATATTACAATATACCAAAGCCATTTCTGCTGAGTAAAGATTGATATTGTCTAATTAAGACTGCAAAATCAAAGCTCTTCTCCCATGTAAGCTAGAAAGAAACAGGAAGCTAGAGGCTTATTTGACTAACTGCAACAGGAAATCAGAAATAATCTAATATGAAAACAGAGGTCAGTGTCTAAGAAACCAAGCCAAACTCAACCCAATGGATTCCAGTTGAAGATGATTGCTTCACATACCTGCTTAAGGACGCATTGTCATACATGTTTAGCTTCTCAAAGAAAGCAAGGGTATAATAAGTAAATCGGTCTACAACAGAAACACCAACCTGCAGTGGAGGGTCAAATGTAAGAAATCACCTTCACATCATCACATGTCCCTCACGATGCAATGAACCTAGGTGGTAGAAAATTCCAACATATACTAGGCAGAAGACTTATGTAGTTTCGATTTTTTTTTTTAATAATTTAATGCCAGATAGCACGAAGATGACTCCGCAGAAACTGTACTTACATCAGCATCCAAGTGGTGTGAATAAGAATTTTCCCCTTTCATACTGCTCCCAATTGGCAAAACTCCAGGTGATTGAAGCTGCAAGGTCAAACATGTTAGACTCCATGTTTCAGACAAGTCACCAACTTATAAGGTGCTCAACATTGAAATTCCACTTGTTCACTCTTCCCTTCCCCTAAGTCTAGATTTGTAAAGCTACAGTAGGTTCTACAGAACTTTAACTTTCAGCTCTGATTTTTAAAAAATGGTCTTACAGACAGCTTTCCTTGTATTCCAATCCAAGGGAAATAAATTGAAAGATGGCAGACAGAAACTAAGAAAATAAAGTGAGCTCAAATCCCCATATATTTTGTGATCACTTCTCTGCTTTCTAGAAGAGGCCCAACCACAAAAGCAGTATGATGAAGCAACCAGCATAAAGCAATGACAAACCTGATTGAAAAGAGTGGCAGCCTGGCAAGTGTCAACCATTATCAGAAGCTCCTTGAACCTGAAAGGCCGATGCAGCCCCACTTTACAAAGTTCAGTTGGCCACATAATTCATCTCAGGACATAGAGACAGCATTTCAGATTCATATTTCTAAAATAAGCAGCTCAAAGAACTCCAGAGATCACAGTTTTATTTGTAGTAATAAAATGAAGGATGATCCTGGTACTCGGAAAGCAGGAGTCACTATCATGATTAAGAATAATTCCTACAAGTAAACATGGCATAATTGAGATACAGCATAGAGAGTTCACTTTTTCTTTTTATGTTGACATTAACAGAAGCCCAAAGAAACAATAATGCATTACTCATTGCACTCTTCCGCAAATGGATTAAAACCACCACTACGTAAAGCAAAATGCAGCATATCAAGAAAGGGGAATTTCAAACTGGTTTTAATACGGTTACACATATGAAAAGTCAAGGGAAAGACTAACGAAATAACAATGTATCCATACCAGAATAAGAACTCTGGATTCTTAACAAGACGGAACCAAATGTCACCCCACCACCTTAGTTTATCAGTTTGAATCTGTTTAGTACTACTTCATCTATCATTTTTAAGTTTCATTAGATTTACTTCCTGTGGATGTCTCACACTGCCAGTTCTTCTTCCTATAATCCTATTCTTTTTCTTTTTTCTTTTTGGATAAGGAAAAAGTATATTATATAAATGGGCAATAAAAGAATGGATGCACAGCTAGCATCCTACAAAAGACTATATACATCCTAAATACAAACTATCCATACACTCAGCCACATCAAAAAAGGATGAGCAAATCTTCCCATAATCCCAAAAATAAATAGTCTCGATGAAATTGTCTTTTAAGCGCCCAAGAGGAGTTTCAACGCCAACAAACACTCTTTGATTTCTCTCTCCAAATACTCAAAAAATCACATGAGGCACAACCATAGCCTCCTCCTTCTTCTTCACTTTCCTACCGAAGAAACCCTCCCAAGCCAAGAGATGGTTCCTAATGGACTTTGAAGCGACCCAAGATAGGCCCAAGCAACTAAATGCGAGTTCCCAAAGGGCCCTAGCAAAACGACAATGAAGCAACAAATGATCAGTCAATTCAAAGTCTTCTTTGCGCATAAAGCATCTATTGACAAGGATCTTCCCCCTCTTTTGCAAATTGTCACACGTCAAATATGTTCCCATGCCTTGCTTTCCACGCAAAAAAAGAAACCTTTAAAGGGGCCAAAAACTTCCAGATGATCTTATAAGGGAATTCCCCATCACAAAGAGTATGTAGGGATGGAAAACGCAATTGTAGGAGCTTCAAGTAATAAGATCTGACTGAGAAGACCCCTTCAAAGTTCAGGTCCCATCTCACTATATCACACAAGGAGTCCGCAAGTTTGGTCTCAAAGTTTGGTCCCACTGAGCTTGCCAAAAAAACTTACTAGAGTGTCATCCACAACAAAGCCATCTCGAACAAAAATTGGGCTCCAAGTATCAACGTCAGACACGCTCCCAGTAATCAGCAACTGAAGCATCTCTATTCAGAGAGAGAACAAAAAGGGCAGGGAAGAGTTCTCTTAATGGAGCCTCCTCACACCACCACTCATGCCAGAAAAAAAAGGGTAAAACCATCATCAACCTCAAAGGAAAAATGAGCACAAAAATGCTCCCAACCTTTGGCAATATGTCTCCAAAGACTATGCCCATAAGAGCCATAAGGTAAAGTAGGGAACCAACAAAATCCGGTAACCACTTTTCTCCAGAGATTTCCCTTCTCATTCATAAATCTCCACAACCACTTACCCATAAGAGCCTCACTGAAGAGACGTAAGTCTTGCACCTAGACACGGGTTGTTGCACAACGCGCCATCTCACAAGATGATACTTAAAGTCACTCCCAAAAGAACCCAAAGGAAGTTTCTTTGGATAGCTTCTAACTTGTTAGCCACAGAAGCTAGTAAGGGAAAGAAGGAAAGGAAGTAAGTTGGGATGCTTGAGAGAACACTTTTTATGAGAGTTAATCTTATCCCTTTCGGCAGGTATTTAGACTTCCACCCCAAGAGTCTTTTCTCAAACCTATCAATAATCGGCCCCCAAATGGATTTCTCCTTAAATTTCGCACCAAGAGGGAGACCAAGATAAGTGGTAGGAAACGAATCAATGGTACACCCTAAAACACCAGTAAGGAGGTGAATGTTGTCCACTTGACCAACCGCTAGTATAGAGCTCTTTGCCAAGTTAACCTCAAACCACCTCAAACCAAGTAAGAACACAATGGAGATTCACCATCTGCTCACAATCATTATCACAAAAAACTATAGCGTCATCTCCAAAAAGAAGATGTGAGACATTCATGGCTATCAAATTCGATCAACCCACAAAAAAATCTAGAAATGAGGCCGTTGCTCAAAGCCGAATCAATCCTCCTGGTGAAAACCTCCATGACCAAGGGAAAAGAAGGGGGGATAAGGGATCACCTTGTCGAAGCTCTCTAGAAGCCGAAAAAACTTAGTTGGAGAGCCATTGACAAGCACTGCAAAAGAACTGGGGGAGATACAATGACGGATCCAACCAATCCACTTATCCCCAAAACCCATTCTTTTCATCACATACATCAAGAAATCCTAATTCACATTATCATAAGCATTTTCGATATCCAACTTAAAATAACTTCACGCGTTCCTGACTCGATTCTAGTATCGATAAGTTCATTTGCTATAAGCACACCATCTACAATCTGGCGCCCCCTAACAAAGGCATTTTGATTTTCCGAAATAAGATCCCAGATGACACCCCTTAATCTGCGGGCTAAAACCTTGGAAAGCAACCTGTAAATGCAACCAACCAAGCTGATAGGTCGAAAATCTTCTATGTTCTCAGCATTTTCTTTGGCATTAGACCAATAAAAGTGGCATTAATGCTAGCCACAAGTTTTCCCGAATAGAGAACTCTGCAAACATACGCATCACATCATCTATGACCGTATTCCAATTAGATTGAATGAACGTCATGGTCATGCCATCAAGGCCAGGAGCCTTATCCCCAAAACAATCAAGAAGAGCTTTGATAACTTCATCCTCATCAAACAGCATCTGAATAACCTTCCTATCAAAAACCCGTAAAGAGGGCAAGAACAAACTTCATCCTCATCCTATAATCCTATTCTTTTCAAGCTATTTTCCAAAATGTTCTAAACTCATTCTTTAGTTTATCAGTTCTGAATCTGTGCATACCGTTTCATATATATTTTTGATGTTTCATCAGATTTTCTTCCTGCGTATGTCTAATACTGCAAGGTTTCTTCCATTCCTTTTCAGCTCGTTTTCAATCTATTTTTCAACATGTTTTCAAGTAACTCAAAACCTCTTTTCCCTTTTTTTTGGGGGGGGGGGGGATTGGATCTCTTCGGAAACAGACTGTCTGCTTACAAAGGATAAGATCCCATAAATAAAGATTAGTCCCCATACCCTACCTTGACAAGATCCACTCTGGGTTGTGGTAATTGTTGTCACTGTCGTTCAATATTGATAATGTGATTCATGTCAATGACAATTATATGCCTCTATGAGGCAACCAGCACAGAGAACGACAATGCCCTTTTTCCAAACATTTTCATCATCACCCTTCATCATCAGATTTACTCCTGTCTCTTAATTAGCAAACAAAATTTTGTGAGACAGCCAACTATGACCTTTGAACCACTCTTGCTGATAATGATAACGTAAGATAGACTGAATTTCACGTCAGAAAGAAAATGTTTTCCAGACACAATGGCCTTCCACATAATAATCAAATGTACAGACGTGATATCAAAGTCTCCACACAAACAAAAGTTAGAGCATTATACCTACGCTTCTCCTTCATTTGTTTCACAGCATCAGCTAAATCATGGCTTTGAAGTTCCTCAGAGTCTTGAAACTTCAAAAATTCATCTCCTCCATGACCAGTCATATACAAAAGTATGTGGCTTCCTTCATCACTTAATAGGCGCTTTGACCTTGGAACAGCATTTTCATGACGCCCAGTTAGAACCCTCAAGAAGTTTTCAACAGTCACCTCATAACCTCTGTAATCTACCTGCATAACAAACACATAGCAATTTCTTCTTTCATCAAATAAAAGGTAACTGCATCGTATTGCATCCTTGAATAGTTAAAAGTTCACCGCTGACACAAGATCAACATTATGCACCCCAAATGAAGAGAGGTTTTATTTAAAAAAATTTTAAAAATTAGTTGTCCGCCTGAACAGCTTGACTGAGCCACTTATCAATTCCCATATTGCAAGGCTAAAAGCTTCAATTTGACATGAATATGGATATCATGGGCCACAAAAGATTTTGCCATAGAGCAAATCAGAGAACTAACCTCTTCCTAAGCAAAACAACGATGATACAGGCCATAGTTACCAGGGTCGAGGATCGGCTGGATCGCTGAATCGATAAAACGAGTTTGGGATCGCAATCCCGGAACGAGAGGGTAGCTTCATTAGGAAGGCTAATTTGGATCATATTTTCCGCAAAAGTTTTTCTGGATTGCCAATTGCTTTCCTTAAAAATAAAATAAAGGCGAATACTAATAGATGCCAATGCCTAAAAAATACATAATAAATTAATTAAATATAAAATTATCTAATTAATTATATCATGTGTGATACCTAGACTGCCTTCTTTTTCTTCTAGTATCACAACTAACCTCTTCATCATTCCTTATGTTCCCAACTCTCCATAACTTTTAGCTGCTTTCCCATTGCCCAAATTAATTCTCCTTTCACTCTCATCCCCTCTCTCTTACTACCCCCGTCGCCCACTTGTTTCTCTCACCTGCTTCCCCAAATTAAATTTATTGCACACAATTCCCCCTTCCCCATCTCTCTTCCATTACTTAAAACCCTAGCAGCCTATTCTATCTCTTCATCTCCTTCTCACAGTCTACATCTAAAGTCAGTAGCCGCCATTCAAACCGATAATGATGCTTGCATTATTGACGGTATGGCACAAAGCCTATCAACTGAAGTCCACTGTGAACAACTATTCTACCATTACAAAAACCATCATTAACCTTGCTCACTTGGGATCAATTACCGTGGCGAATTGGATCGTGGCCCATAGCGTTTCGGATCCCGAGTGAATTACGATCTAGAATAAGGATCCCGAATCGCAGATCGAGGGGGGCATAGTGAATTAGGTAACTAAGATAGAGGCTAAAGAGGGACAAACACTTCAGTTCATGTCGACAGTCAGCTCGTCGGAACTGTAACCTCAATAATCTCCCCCTCATTTGCTTCTACTAAACAAGATAAAGGGGGTTAATTAACCCCATTTCCATTCACCTCCCCCTGTGTACCCCCCATATGGATTCTGACAAAGTGCAAGATTTAAGAGCCCCACTAACCCTCTCCATGCTACGAGTATTGAAGTAATAGACTTTTAATGAATACTATTAATTTGCATTTATCCCAACTGATACTTCAAATGTACAAGAATTTCTCATTTATTTATTAGCAAGAAACCTCCTTAGGTAAGGAAAGAATATAAAAATTGAAAATAATACAAGAAAATATAACTTGCCAGTAGCTAGCACAAAATAAAATAGTCAACTTGTAAGGGCAAATAAGGATACTGCCTTTTTTTGTTTAGGGAGAGGGGGGGGACCAAGAGCGAAGAAAGACAAAAATTTGATTGTACTTGCCTAAAGATGAAGAATTGTGCTTCCCCAAAGTCAAATGTAAGCCTTTCTATCATAAAGGGAGAAAGGGAGGAAATGAGAAACACACAAGTTCTACTATCTCAAGAAAGATGTTGTCTTTCCTAAATCAGCAAAAGCAACTATACACTTCTTGGGAAGGTCACATCCTGTTTTGAGAAGAGGCAGTAGGAAATGTGATCAGCATTTCCAATGCATCATAGAATTTTCAATTCATAAAGTAGTAAATTGTGCTGCATCAAGGAGCAACAAGATGAAGAGCACTCTGGCCAAAGAACTCAACAATGAGATTGATATTAAGAAAAGAAAATTTTACCTCAACATTGTCCCCGTACAAGTTAAGTCTATGGTTCTCATTGTTGAAAACTTGGGCCGGATACTTATTTCTAGCATTACAAGCCATGTCATCAGCCAGCATAAGTATAATCCTCTCATCGGGTATTCCGAGCCGCTTTACAGTCCTGAAAGATTATGATAAATGAAAAGAGCCACGTCATCAACACAAGGAAGGTCAAATACAAAGTTTTCCAAGCCATTCGTCACGCTATCTTTTGGTTGTTATGGATGGAGAGAAATAGGAGAGTTTTCGACAGGGTTGAAACCTTGCCCAGATGGTTAAAAGATACATGGCTTAAGACTTCATTCTTTTGATGTAATTGATTTCTAGATAACTTATTTTTGGGCTTGTAATTAGCCTTTTAGGGGTGCCTTTTAAGCATCCTTTCTTGAAGGTATCTTATTAATATGAAAATATTACATTTTCTTATCAAAAAAGAGACTGATTTGCAAACCCAGAAACATGGATACAACCGATAGTAATATAAGAGAAAAGGAAGGGAACTGTGGTGGCCTTACCTGTACAATGACAAAGTATTGGCCATGTGCCGATAATTGAACCTGCACAACAAAGAATCAAAATAACCTTACTTAGAACCTAACGATCAGACTTACAAGCACGCTTCATAGAGAGGAATCAAGCATGAGTTACTTTTAAGCTAAAAATGCTCAGCCTTTTAAGCCACAGTAACCAGAGTAATACAGCAGCTCATAAACAACAAAACACCTCGTTCGGTCATTTGTAGTCCCTTCCCTGCTGATATTCAGTGCTTGGAAGTTTGCATGTAGACCCCAATTGAAAGGCACAAAGGTATTTAGAGTATGGATGCATGGAACAAATCATTTGTTCCGTACAATATAATGACAGCAATCAGAAAGTGCATTAATAAGAAACTGAATAGCTCACCATCTCTTAGAATGTCATTCTGCATATACTACGGTTCTGTTCAGGTTGAAAGGAGAGCATTTTAATCCCACTGTTATTATTTATTTGTATGAATAAGAAGCAAGAAATCCTTCACTCGCTCCATCACAAGGGGAAGTAACTTCTTTTAGAGGAAGGACCTACTTTCCATCACATGAAAGTACGTGCATTCCTAGCCTTTAATTTTCACTTTGTCTCATCCAAAAAGCTGTTGTCCTCAAGCAAGAAAATAGAACTCTAGGGTGAAACTTTATCTACAAAAAAGGGGAAAACTTCACAAGAAACTATCTAGATTACAACCAAATCAACTCTACATCATCTTGGGGACGACAGATTGAGTTTGAAAGCAAGAATGGCAAGGGTGGAGTACTCCTTGCAATGGTGGACTCTGGTAGCTGATGAAAAAGCCAAACAGTAGTCTATACGGAATCAACAAGCATCAAGAAATGTGATAAGAATGTTTACTGAGTTTTTCTCTTTAGGAAGATTTGTGGCCAGCATCAATGCCACTTTTATTGGTCTTATTCCTAAGAAAGCAAATGCTAACAATATTAGAGACTTTCGGTCAATCAGCTTGGTTGGTTGCATTTATAAGTTGCTTTCCAAGGTTTTAGCTCGAAGGTTAAGGAGCATCACTGGGAATCTTATTTGAGAGAATCAAAATGCCTTGGTTGGAGGCCGTTAAATTATTGATGCGGGGCTTATAGCAAATGAGCTTATTGATTCTAGGGTCAAGTCAGGAATGCCGGGAGTCGTTTGTAAGTTGGATATTGAGAAAGCTTACAATCATGTTAACTGGGAATTTTTGTTGTATGTCATGAAAAAAATGGGCTTTGGGGGAAAATGGATTGAATGGATCCGCCATTGCATTTCATCTACATTCTTTGCAATTCTTGTCAATGGTTCTCCAACAAAGTTCTTCTCGGCTTCTAGAGGTCTTCGTCAGGGAGACCCTTTATCCCCTCCTCTGTTTCTAGTGGTCATGGAGGTATTTACAAGGATGATTGATGCGGCATCTAGTGCAAGGCTTATATCTGGGTTTAAAGTAGGTCGCTTGAGTATGACAACTATGAGTGTCTCTCATCTTCTTTTACGGATGACACCATAGTTTTGTGTGAAAATGATTGCAAGCAGATAGTCAACCTTCGTAGTGTACTTCCTGGTTTCAAGCGGTTTAGGGTCTCAGGGGTAATTTGGCAAAGAGCTCTATCCTGCCTATTGGACATGTGGGCAATATTCAACTACTTGCAGGTGTTTTAGGTTGCAATGTTGATGCATTTCCCACTACTTACCTAGGTCTCCCTCCCGGCGCTAAATTTAAGGAGAAAGTCATTTGGGACCCAATAGTTGAGAGATTTGAGAAAAGACTTTTAGGATGGAAGTCTATGTATCTTTCAAAGGGGGGAAGACTAACTCTCATCAAGAGTGTTCTCTCAAGTATCCCGACTTACTTCCTCTCACTCTTTCCCTTACCTTCTTCAGTGGCCAACAAATTAGAAGCAAACCAGAGAAATTTCCTTTGGGGCTCGTTTGGAAGTGACTTCAAGTTTCATCTTGTGAGATGGAACATTATGAAGCAGCCACTGTATTTAAGAGGGTTAGGTATAAGGGACTTGTGACTCTTTAATAAAGCCCTTCTTGGTGAGTGGTTGTGGAGATTTATGAATGAAAAGGGCAATCTCTGGAGAAAGGTAGTTACCATCAAATATGAGGACGATGGATTCGGATGGTTTCCCTCTATTTCGAAGGGCCCTTATAGGTATAGCTTTTGGAGATTTATCTCCAAAGGTTGGGGGAGATTCTTTCCACACTGTTCTTTTGAGGGAGGAGATGGTTCTACAATCTTTTTTTGGCTTGATCGCTGAAGCGATGGGAATCCTTTGAAAGACGTATTCCCTAGCCTTTATGTTTTAGCAGTGGATAGAAATGTCTCTGTTGCTGATTATCAGCAGCAGGTTTCTGGTAACAATATTTGGGCACCTGTTTTTGTTCGAGATGGATTCATTGATGATGATTTCCTGGTAAGCTTCTTCAATAAGCTTAGGAAGGCCAAACTTGGAGAATCGTCAATTGATGGGGTGAGGTGGGATCTAAATACTCAGGGGTGCTTCACTGTTAGATCTTTTTATTTGAAGTTTCTTGATGGGAAGTATTCACCTCAGGAAGTTCATTCCGAAAAAGGTTTCCCTTGCAAGCTCATTTGGAAGTCTTTAGCCCTCGTTAAGGTTTCTTTCTTTGTGTGGAAAGCTACACACAGGAACATACTAACATATGACAACCTACAAAAAAGGGGGGAAATTTTGATGTATAGATGTTTCATGTGTAAAAGGGATGCTGAATCTACGGATCATTTATTGACATTTCTTGGGTTGCTCCTGATTCCATTAGGAGCCATCTTTTGGCTAGAGAGGGTTTATTTGGTAGGAAAGTTAAGAAGAAGAAGAAGAAGAAGAAGAAGAAGAAGAAAAAGAAGGAAGCCATGGTCCTACCTCATGTCATCTCTTGGTGTATTTGGAGAGAGAGTAACGGAAGAGTTTTTGAAAGCATAGAAACTCCTTTTCAGAGTTTGAAAGAGAATTTCATAAAAACTCTCTACTTTTGGAAGAATGGGAAGTTTAGCTCTTCCTCTATTGATTTGGCTGATTGTGTGGATAGTTTACATTTAGGATGTATATAGCCTTTTGTATGATGCTCACTGTGCAGCTGAGCTTTTAATCTTTTATTATTAATATATTACCTTTTCCTTATCAAAAAAAAAAAAAAAAAAGCATCAAGAAATGAGTGAGTGCAACAGAATAACATGGCTCTGGTAAGTATAATTGGTGATCAACTCCCTCCTCCCACTAAGGCATGCATAGTGATGCCTGGAGAGCACTGTCGTTAGTGAGAAGCCAACAATTTTGATGGAGTGCATCATCCACCAGCAGAGGTGTCTGCGTTCAAGACTTGAAGCCTTTCTGACAATGTCCTCTAGCCAAGTCAGAAGGACAAGATATTCCAACAACCTCTCCTGATGCCAGTCAAAATAAGGCCACGGCACATCACACTTGGGCGGCAAGCTTGCTAATCACCATGCGAAGAGGAACAAGGGGGACACATGACTCTAGGAAAAACAAGGTTTGGCCTGAAGATTCTGCAGGACCTTAGAGATGCCAGCTGTTAGGAGAAGACAGTACACATGCTAGATATTACTTGATTATGAAACAAGCAGGAGGTGCTCACTTATGTGTTAGCTGCCAATGAGTCGAACAGGAGTCAGAAAGACTCCTGCTTGATTTTCCAGGTTTAGTGAGATGTTAGTCAAGGAAAGTGAAAAGAAAACTCAAGTGAAGCACAACAGGCCAAAACACCAAAGATGCACTCTTGGGGCTAACACACCCTAGGCCTAGATGGAATTAAGAGATGGCAGAACCCTGGGACCAGTAAGATGAAAGAAACACTGCCATAGAGCACTGATCAAATCAAGGATAATGAAACGTGAAAGAGGCTAGATAATTTGCAAGTTCACCATCCATTACCTTTCGAGGCACGGAAAGGGGAGATCTTGATCATTGGGTCAAATAAGCACTTTGTAGTGAAGGCTTGACATATGTTCAACAATTCATTCAAGGCTGTCTTTATTGAAAGAGTTAGTGCTAGGGCAAGTGTTGTGCGATGACGTGCAGAGACTTGGAAATGAACAGTAACACAAAAATGTAATCAACAGACAAGAGTTAGTGTCAAAGATGTTGAAGCATTTTGATAAGGATCAAGGGTCTGGATGGACTCAAGGCGAGTGAAAAAGGTTGAAAGTCTTCGAGTATACCTAGTCTAATAGCTACTCAGCCATGAAGACAAGAATGTTTTTAACCAACTGGCTAAATGAGCACTTGATGGTGAGGCTTGACTTATGCTGGCGTCCTGAGGTGGTGTTAGCAGGAACTGCTACTGGTAGGGCAATTTCCAGTTAATGATGCCAAGAGATGTGTATCTAAGCATTTAGGAGCAAACTGGTCCTACAACAATGAGATAATGAGATTGTCCGCTATGCATTAATAAGCTACTACATGTGTCTGTTCAAATAAAGGTATTAACACTGAGAAGCAAAAATTGTTTGAGTGGCAACATGAAATCATGCTGCTGCGGAAGAACTTCTTGGAAAGTAGTGCTCCCTTGAAAGAATCATGTTTTGAGTTTGGGGGGGGGGGGTTTGGAGAATCTATTGGCAATGGGAAGCTGAGAGCCGGTAAAAGGTTAATACAAGCTGAGAAGAGTTAAGATGCTCGACGGATACTCCACAACCTTATTGCTAAACCGTCACGCAATCTACCACGTCCATCTCCAACAAATATTTCAATACTCACAAATCTGACTAGGTCTATAGACAGATAAGCAATCAAATGCTTCACTCAGAACTAGTAAAGAGATCTTGGAAATCGGAATCAAGCTAACAATAGCTAGAATTTGCAGAATAACATACCATTTATTTTATCAGAAACTAAAAGGAGCGTCCTAAATTTTACCAACCTCGCTAAGTTTTTTATAGCAAGCAGGCAATCAAAATATTTGACAAAAGTCAAAATAACCCTCCATAATTAGAGCTTAAACAAAGTTGGGCAACAAATCAAAACATCAAAAATGCCACCAAAACCCTAAAATTGAAGATACAGAATCAACACCCAAATGAATAGAAGACATTCGAAATACGACAAATGCAATCAAATGGTAAAAGTCTGAGGGAAAGAGAGAAGTTACCAGAAACGAGAAGTGCACACTAAGACAGCCCAGTTGTTGGTGTGCATTGTAGTGGAAGTTGAAGAACTCAATTCAGCAGAGACATTGAAATGACGAAATGTCGAACAAAATATCAACAAAAGTGACAATGTTAACAGGGTTGAGATGCCCTTCATCTTCACCCTCTGATTCATCAGTCAGCAAAATGAATCTTCCTACAATTTTAGGGATGGAAAGAAATATTCAAAACAAGAGCTCGCTGCGCTGTCCCGTTGAATCGGCCTTCCCTGCCTTCATCAAGTAACGGTGTAGCCTTTGCAGGATGATTCCCGATTACCTCCTTTTTTTTTGGGGGGGGGTGTTCTGGAAATCAGAGTTTTTTTGGCTCGGGGGAGGGGGGTTATTTACAATATGGCCATCTTCAATAAAATGGGTGGTGTTTGGTTATTAGATTTTTCATTGATTTTTTGATACAAAATAATTTTTGAGAAGAGAGATTTGACACTCTGTTTGAATTGGAGGGAGAGAAATAAATATTAATTAATATTTATTCTCCTTATTTGAAAATATTAAATGAGAGGGAAGATAGAAAAAATGATGGGAATATTTCACCTTTATTTCTCTCATTTTCCTCATTTTATTCACCCCCAAATTGAGGGAAAAGGAGGAAAAGGAAAAATTTTTAATAGTTCTCCCCCTTCCCTTCCATCCCCTCTTACAATGTATCCAAAAAGGTGAGTACAAATCACCTTTATTTCTTTCCCTTCCCTTCCATTACCTTTCCCTCTCTTTTCCTCCCTTCCCCCTCTCTATCTCAATCCAAATAATGTATTAAGCTAGTCAAAAAAGCCAACTTAGTATTTGATAAACAACTTTTTGTAATATCTAATTTAACCCAAAAAATAAATTCATGAAAAACTAAGATGAGTAGCTTTTTGCTAATAGTTATTTATGTAAATGATAAAATTGTCCAAGACTTTATTAAAATTATAAGGCCTGCCATTTGTGTAATCAAAAATTTTAATTTCTTTACTCACGCAAACCCATCTTCAACCTCACTTCTTTCTCTCCTCTTGCGCCCATAGGCTATATTTGTAATCAATAGTGTTCGCAGGTATGGGAGCAAAAAGAATACACATAAATTGAAAAGAAAAAAGAAACTTGAAAAGATTATAATAAATAAAACTATATGTATAAAAATTTCAATTCACAACCTAAAAAATATTCTCAAATGAATAACAAAATAAGGTTGTAAGACGTGGGCTTCACATGAATACATATAAATTGAAAATAAAATAACATAAATAATAAATACAAAAATATATAGAATTAGTAAGCTAAGGGTTGAAATAATTTTTACATATGACATAAATTTATTTTTTTTTTTAAAAGAAAATAAAATGGACAGTAAATAAAAAATCATGTGCAGCTAGAAAGGAATGTAGAGAAAGGGTATATATGGAATTCTAACACACAATCTTTTCATAAACAGCTAATTACCAAATGCTTTTTCTAAAAACAGTTAATTCAAATAGCTAATGTAAACAACTAATTCAAATAGCTAAAAGCAAATAGTTGATTGCCAAACAGGGTCATTAATTTTTTTGGTAGTAGCCAAAGGTTCAGGTAACGGATAGCTGTTTAGCTAGTAGATATAGCCTTTTGAATTTATCTATTAGTGGATAACTATTTAGATAAGCGGTTAAAGCATATCGACGCAGTAAATATACTTGTTGGATTAGATGAGCGATTGAAATATATGTGTTCGATAAATTTAGTTGTTGGGTTAACTGATTAATGTAAATTGACATACAAGAATATAAATAATGTCCAAATATAAAATTTTCAAGGGGGTATTATTTGGCCAAAAAATATGAAATGCTACTTTTGAACGCCAAAAGCGAATACTATTAGCTTTTCAGTAGTGCTACTTGAAATGTTAAACACTACTTAAAATCTAAGTCTAAATGCTAGGTTACTGTACGCTAAAAATTGACGAATTAGTATATTGACTTGATCAAAATGCTAAACTCTACCCAAAACATTGTTGCCGAACACAACCTACATCTTTTAACTCCACGATTAGAAGTACGTGCTTTTTCAGACATTTAACAAAATTTGAAATATGATATAGAAATAATTGAGAATGTATTTTTTCTATATTCAAATTTTTTCAATTAAATAATTCGGCTTAAGATGGCGAAAATGCCCCAAGAATGAAGGTTTAGAAGTGTTTGAGAGAAGAATTGCTTGATTGGTTGACAAAATTATTTATTGTTATGTTTCAGACGGTGAAAATGCCCTAAGAATGGAGGCTTAGTACGTGCATCCCTCTGTATAAGAATAAGGGCGACATATAATATTGTAACAATTATAGAGCTATCAAGTTGCTTAGTCATAATATGAAACTTTGGGAGAGGGTTGTTAAAAGGTGGTTGAGGATGGTCATAAACATTTCAGAAAACAATTTGGTTTGATGCCTAGTAGGTTAACAACAGAAGCAATCCATCTCATCAAAACACGTATGGAATATTATAGAGATAAGAAGAAGGATCTACACATGTTGTTCAAAGATTTAGAAAAGGCTTATGATAAGGTTCTCAAAGAGGTGTCATGGCATTGCTTGCAGATAGAGGACGTCCCGTATGTGCATATACTACTGATTAAAGACACATATAGTGGAGTAACAATATGTATTAGGACGTTGGGTGGGACACAGGATAATTCCCAATAGATATTGGGTTGCACCATGGTTCGGTGCTAAGCCTGCTTCTTTTCGTTATTGTTATGGACAAGCTTACTAAGGAGATCCAAAATGAATTATCATAGTGTATGTTATTTGTAGATGATATTGTTCTAATTGATAAAACTAGAGATGGCTTAAATAACAAGTTAGAGAGGTGGAGGAATACTTTAGAATCTAAAGGTTTTAAACTGACTAGATCAAAGATGGAGTACCTAGAATCCAATTTTAGTAACACGGATCATGACACGGTAGAGAAAATCACCGTTGGGGATATTGTCGTGTCGAGGATTGAAAAGTTCAGATACTTTGGCTCGATGGTACAAGATAAAGGGAATATTAATGAGGACATTCATCATTGTATGAGAGAAGGGTAGCAAAAGTGGAGACAAAAGTCTCGCGTTTTGTGCGATAAGAAAATCCCAGTCAAACTAAAAAGAAAGTTTTATTGATACCAGCCTTACTATATGGATAAGAGTATTGGCTGGTAAAGAAGAGTCACATCTATAAGATAACTATGGCAAAGATAGGGATGATACGTGGGATTTGTGGCCATACAAAATTGAACAGAGTAATAAATGAAGTGATTAGAAAGAAAGTGGCGGTTTCACCAATTGAGGATAAGATGCAAGAGGTGAGACTTTGATGGTTTTGTCACATTAAAAGGCAGAGTTTAGATGCTCTTGTTAGGAGGTGTGAGAGGATTCATATTCCAGAGTATAAGAGAGATAGAGGTAGGTTTAAGAAAAATTGGAAGGATGTTATCAAATTAGATCAGACCTAGACAAGACTTATGGAGGACATGGCCCAGGATATGAGTTTTCGAAGGTCTAAAACTAAGATTGTAGACTGCAGGTACAATTCCTAGTCTCGATTGCAACTATGACTAGTGGTCATGTATCTCCTAGCTTTAGCTGATAGATAAGGATTTGTTTTGGCTTATTGAGTCTACATTAGGTGTTTTCCTAGAACAGAAGTGGCTTTAGGTTGGGTAGACCTACCTCTTCCCTTGCATTATACTCCATTTATTTATGTATCCACCTATGTATTATATGCAAATGGTTGTTCTACTTGCATGCTAAGCGATAAAGAAGACTTATTAGTTGCATAGTATTGTATTGTAATTGTGTCATCTAATGTTGCTTCCTATTTTGATAGTGTAGTCTTATCACTTTTCAAATGAGCGTTGTTGCCATATTGTTTATTTATTTATTTCTTGGTTGTCATTGCTTGAAAATTTATTTTAATGCTTATATATTCAAATGGGTGTCAAAAAATTTTACCTTATCAAAACGTTTTCTGGAAACTTTTTATGGTTCTCCTGAAATCAGTCTTTCAACATGCACGAGTGCTCACTAGGGTAAGACTGCCTATGCTTGGAGCTCTCCAAACTCTATGAAAGCGGGACTCATGTGGGAAATCATTGTAATTGTTGTAATTAAATAATTCAGTTTAGAGTCTGTCAAAGACTAATATAACAATTTAAAAGTATCATTTGGGACTTGTATTCTAGGTGGGAAGACAACTAAACAAAGAAATATTTCTATCTAATACACAACTTATAATTCACACGACTTACAACTAGGGGTGAGCAAAAGAGGAACCGGTATTGTTTTTTATTTTGTTTTTTGTTGCAGAATTACTTATACACCCTTTATTAGTTTTTGTTTTTAAGCATAAATTACCGTATTACCCTTTTTAAGTTATATTTATTAGGGGTGTCAATTTAGGTTGGTGATGGCGACATTATCTTTGTTTTATTATGGGGTTTCACTAAAAAAATTTTTTAAGTTTATTTTTTCTTCAAATATTTTATTTTCTATTATTCTTCTTCATTCGTATAATAAGTTATTTGAGATTCGTTTATATTCTTATTCGGTTGATACCATATAGTATATTCAAAAGTTAATTCTAATAAAGTAACGATGTCTTTTATGAAATTTATGGTTAAGGGATGAACACTTTCAGAGAGGCTAAAAAGATCATTTAACTGAGATTTATAATGATTTAGAAGATTTTTTCTTATATTTCTTGGGATAAGGTCAAAGGTTCTTAAAAAGTCTCATGCTTGATCTTGAGTATAATATTTTAAATTTGATAGATTAAAACTTTGTCCTGGTAAATAATCTCCTTCTCAATTTAATTTTAAATTTGATTGTAGTTTATTTCTTAAAAAAACTCATGATTAAATTCAGCAATATTTAGCTTTCAATAGTTATGATCACAATAACTAAGGGTCTAAATAATTTAGTTAGTAGGCTCTGATACTATTAATACAAGAGTATGATAATTTTATGTAGAAAAAGGTTTAAAACTCTTTCATAAGAGAACATAATTGAACAGAAAATAGATAACATTATTTCAAATTTTTTCAGAAATGGTACTCCCAAAGCAATAAATTAAACTATCAATGACCAAAATTAAGAATTTATACCTTCTTCTTTCTCAGAGTTTCTTCTGGAGATATATCGCTCTTTATTCTGCCGTCATGCCCTTCCTCTCCACCGGCCTTACTGGACTTACTTCGACTTACAAATTATTTCTTTCCTTTATAGAATTTTTGAAAGAAAGAGGTATAGATTCGAGAGATTTCTAAAGATAATTATTTTTATTACTTCGTTTTCCGACAAAGGAAAATTAGAACATAATAGAGAGCAGATAACTTTTTGGATGATCTATTCTTCGCCCAAATACCTCTGCCTTTCTTCATAGAGTTTACATATTTTTATAGAACTTAAAAGAAATGCTTACATAAGCGCTTACATCATCATATCGTTAAAAGACAATGTTGATAAGCTCAGAATCATAGTGGATGGTCATGATGGAGAGTGGAAACGTGCTCGCATGCTGCAAACTTGTAATAATACATGTTGTGGGCCCGCACACTTTACTTTCCTATTGTTTCTGTGGTTGTAGGTAATAGTTGGGCTGTCCTTATTTAGGTGATAAGATAAAGTTGACAGTGACTTGTATCGGGATCATAGTTTGTTGATAGTGTCGGCAAAATCTAGGCCTTACATCTGGGTCGATATTAGCAAAATCTTGGTCGTTCGTAATAGAATTTGCTTTTCTTCTTTCTTTTTGACTAGTTCAGAGAATTTACTTATAACTGTTGGAGATCCTTGAAAATTTTCTACCTCAAGCTGGAAGAGAAATTTTAATAGTTCATCATTATAAGTTCCTTCCTTCATCCATTCTTTAGTTATTAAGATATAATTAGCTCCTCTAAACGCACATTTAATATTAAGATATAATTAGCTCCTCTAAACGCACATTTAAGTCCAGAGGCATATAGTCTATCTCCTTGACATTTAACTGCAAGTGCTCCACTGGTTCTTCTATAGTTTATCCAGGACTCTTTAAATCTGATAGGGTCAAATTTTTTGGAGGCTTCAATATTAAGTTACAAGTGCTCTGAGATATATCCAACTTGGATGATACTGATTATAGGGTAAAGTATGTCAGTTTCTTCATCTTTTTTTGGTGGTATAGTATGAAATGTAACAAAAATAGGTTCTTGTTTGAGGGATTTGAGGACTTGAATTATTTCGGATGGAAATTTGGAAAGTTCTGTGAGTTTTGGATGGGGATAAACTAGATCAAGGTATCCAAATTCAATTGTAGGATTTGTACCTATGCAAGCTGTAAGTCTCACAAATAGAGATTTTTCTCCACTGTAAAAAATTTATAGAGCTTCATGAAGTTTTTAGTAAATGAATTGAGTTGTCTTGTAACATCCTGAAATAAAAGGACCGCAGATATCAAAAGGCACAAATTTTTTAGTTTGAGTAGTGGGTTTTCTAGTTCTTTTTGATAGTAGTTTTGCCTTTTAGTCCTAGCATTTTTTTCTCTTTTTCAAGAAATGGAGAGCTTGAACTAGCTGTAGTTTGAGTAGTTAGCGAAGTTTGTGGCTTCGCTGGACTGGTAGTTGATATAGTTGATAAAGTTGAAGAAATTGGTTTGAGAGAGCTAATGGATTTTAAAATCTCTTCTACAACTCTTCCTTGTTCTAGATCTTTCTTCATATCTCCGATGATGTTGGCAGTTCCTGTAGAGAGTTCGTTAATTTCTGTTCGAAGATTATCAACTATAACTTGAACACCAGTCTCAAGTTGCTCAAGTCCTGCTGAGACAGTTTCAAGATATTTATTGAAGTTGATGACAAGGTCTTCCAGTTCCTTAATCTTGTTTGGAGTCGTCATTGTTGAGATATTCTTATTCTCTTGTAAGATAATCTGCAACAAATTATTATTTTCTGCAACATGCTCATAAACGGCGTTAAATTGAGACAAGAAAGTTTTGCCACCTATGAAGTTTGTGCATATGAGGGCCATTGTATAAGATTTCTTTAGCAAATGTAGTTGCTGTTTTATTATCAGTTAACACTTTAAATGGTTTAGGCAGAAGAAATAATCTCCATTTTTTGATTTCTCTAATTGTTGCTAATATTTCTTTTTCCATAGTGTTGTAGTTTTCTTCTATTGGGGAAAACGTTCCACTATGATATTCGCATATTTCGTTGAGATCAATTTTTAATATAGCTTACCATACTTTGTGAGAAGCGCCTGTTTGCATTTTTAAGTTATCTTTTAATTATGGTAATCTTAACTGGGATAGATTTTTGCATTCTTCTTTAAGATTTTTGACAATTTGAGTGTGATGATCACTACATCCTCTAGTATTATTTTTTCTTAATAGGCTTTGCAGGTCTTTCTTTTTCCTTGCTAAATCTGGTATGTACGAGCTAGCATAATTCAATAATCCTAAAAATGCTTCGATATATTTGTTTAGTTCTTAGCTCGTTTGGGTATTTTGTAATTTTTGTTGAAATATGAGTTTGTAAAGAGATATCATTTGATCCTAGTTTGAATCCTAAAAATTCAATTTTTTCTTGTTCGATAGTAGCTTTCTTCTCGCTAAGACATATACTTTCTTGTATAGTAGTTTCGGCAAAAGTTTTTATGTTCTTCTATGGTTTTAGAGCTGATTAAAATATCATCAACATAAACGACTAGAATTGAATTAAGATGTTTAAAAGCACCATCCATTATTCTTTGAAATATTCTAGGTGTGCTGTTTTAGTCCAAATAGCATAACAATCCATTCGTAGAATCCTTGTGGAGTACTAAATCATGTATACTTGATGCTATCTTCTTCCATTTTTATTTGTCAAAATCCAGATTTACAGTCAAATGTCGAAATATATTTTCTATTTTTAACAAGGTTAATTAAAACTTCTTTATTTGGTAAAAAGTAATTGTCAGTCTTTGTAAATTGATTGAGTTTTTTTATAATTAATAACCATTCTAACTTTATTTCTTTATTTTTCTGCTTCATTCATCACCATGAAGGTTGGAGATGAGTAACTTCCTTTTGTTGGTCTTATTTGTCCTTTTTCTAATAACTCGTTGATTTGTATAGAAAATTCTTTTATGTCTTCTGGTTTGTAAAGCATAGACTTTTCTTCAATATATATTTTTTGTGTTAGTTCTACTTTAGCTCTGGGTTGATCTGGTTTCCAAAATTGTAAAGGATTGTCTGAATAAATTTGTTTTAACTTGTTGATTAAATCCTCTTTCTTAATTATGTTAACTTAAAGGGTTTTTGTAGTTGTGTTGAGAATGCAATTTGTTCATATCCCTATCCACCACGCTTTGCGCGTACTCTGTAACAGTGTTTTAGAGTGGGAATTTTAAGAGTATGTCCACATTTTGTAGTGAGATACACAGTGTATGGACTTTGAGTAAATTTAGCAAATTGTTTGAGGAAATTATTTCCTAATAGAATATCACATCCTGAGCTATATTGTAATGCCAAAGGAATATTAAGGATTTTATTTACTAATATAATAGACACATTAGTTTATACAAGTTCTAAATAAGTAGTAGCAGGGTGAACACCTTCAATTTTAATTTTTCGATCAGATGGGAGTTTTTTCCATTTTAGTTATAGAAAGTCCTGAAAAAAGGTTACTTCTAATCCAGTATCTATTAGAGCTGTGGTTGTAATATCTAAATCTTTTACTACTACATTGATATATGTAAGGATAGGAATATGAAGTTCTTTCGTATTCTGTCAAGGACTATTATATTTTGTCTTATCAACTAAGGTGATTTAAGTCAGTTTAATTTTATAAGTTGTAAATTGGTATAGGAAATTCATTCCTATTAAGATATGATAAAATTCATTATTAATAGAATGATCAATGTAACAATCACATTCTAATAGAAATGAAGTAGGGGTTTTCATCATAATTTTAGATTTTTGATTAAGAGTAGATTTTCTACCATCAAACGTAACAAAATTATATTCAGTGGAAGAAATAACTAGAATAGGCAAAGGTACACAATAATATTGAGGTGATCCTGTATCAATTAAGGGTGTTTTTGATTAGGGAAAAATCATTTTCTTGGAAAATAATTTTCCTATTTTAAGCTGTTTGGTAAAAGGCGGAGGAGAAAATAATTTTCAAGGGAAAATCATTTTACCCCATAGGAAGGAAATTGTTTTCCTTTGAAAAAGTAGGGAAAATCAGTTCCAACTCTCTGACATTTCAGTTTCAGGCCCAATTTTCGTTCTCTTTCTTTACTTCTCCTCTATCTCATTCTCTGCTTCACCCTTACCTCTCGCATTTTCAGAATAGCCATGACTTAGGGTTGAGTTTGCTCTCTCTCTCTCTCTCTCTCTCTCTCACTCTCTCTCTCTCTCTCTCTCTCTCTCTGTTCCCCCCCTTTTTGTCTCCCCTTCTTCGCTAAGAAAAACAAAAATATTTTTATGACTTTGTAAGACCTGTTTGATGACTAAGTTGACTAGTTATCTATTAGCTTAGCTTATAAGTAGCAAAAAGTTGGAAATGATTGTCTTGAAAATGGTTTTTCATTCTATCAAACAGTAGAAAATGAAGTGCAAAGAAAATAATTTTCATCCCTACTACCAAATAGCAGAAAATGTAAGTGAAAAATCATTTTTCATGAGAAAACATTTTCCATGTGAAATGATTTTCCGAAAAAATGATTTCCCCCCTACCAAACACACCCTAAGATTTTGTTTTCTATCCATGCTTGTTTATTATTAATATTTGTCATTGTTATGCTTTTAGATTGGAATCCAGGTATTCTTGTCATGCTAAAGCTTATTGGTAAAGTTGGTTTATTAGCTTATTTCATTCCTTTCTCTGTATAAGAAAGTCTAGATACTTCATAACTACTTGATGCTTCGTCTTCTTCTACTAATTGAAAGTCTGTTAATGCAGACAATCTTGCTTCTTGCATTGGTGGTGAAATAATGGTGCCTAGTGTTAAGAAGATTTGGCCTACAATTATTTTTCCTGTTTGTTGTACTTCCTTTACGGGGAAATTGATGTTAGAGAAAATATATAATCCTCCGTAATAAAAGGATAATGCATCATTTCCTGGTTGTAATCCTATATCTATTAAGAGTTTAAATTGTAGATTAAGAGTATCTTCAATATTTTACTTCGCAAAGTGACTGAATAATTTGGATAACATTTAAAGATTAATTTTTTATAAATCAAGTTTCCTTGTAAGGTTCCGAGATGGCTATTTTGAATATTTTAAAATCTTTGATCACGTATTGATAAAATGATGGGTGAATTAATACCTTCTTTAGAACATGCTTTTACAGTGATTTGTATTCCTTGTAAATGCACATATTTAATTAAGTCTCGATCCTTTGAAGGAATTTCATTTAAGAATTTCTCAATTTTATATTGGATCATTAGTCTTAATCTAATATTTCCTTGTATATGTTGAACGTTAACTAGCTGTTCTGTAGTATACAACTTGAAATGTCGTATTAGTTTTCTTATTAATAGGTCATCTAATTTTTTCATAAAGTTCCTCGGATTTTTGAGAGATAGGTTCGTTGCCACTATTTTTGCATATAGTTTTTGATTAAATGTAATTACTCCTATATAGTTTTCATTATTTTCTTGTTCTTATTATCGTATTATATCTGTTTCTTCAATACTCATCTTCAGTGTCTGAATAACTTTCTGTTTCAGAGGTATCTGTATCTTCTTCTGAACTAATACTTGAGATAGCATCTTGTATATCAGAATTTAGAGAGTAAAGTTCATCTTGAATTTCGTCAAATTCTTCTAAAAAGAGTTTTACAATATTAGATTTTCTTTTATTACAATCTATAGATTTGCGTCCTATTTCTCCATAACTCCAGTATTGACAAGAAGTTGGTTTCTTGTTTCTTTTATAATATCTATTTTCTGGATTAAAATTTTCTTGTGTTAAATTTTCATGTCTAAAATGCTTACTGCTCTTTTCTGGTTTATTAACCGAATTTTCAGTTTTTGTTTTTCTAGTTTTTATTTTCTTTGGTCTTGAACTTTTCTTTTGAGAAAAATTTTCTTTTTGGCGTTTTTCTTTGTGAAGTTTTCTTTATATTTCTCTTTGGAGTTCTTTTCTTCTTTGGTCTATAATTAGGATAATTTTCACATCCATCTTATCCAAGTTTTTTAACATCTTTACAACATAAAGTTACTTATTTGATGTATCATCTTCTACTTTCTTGCAGACAGAGTTACATCATTTCTCTATTTATTAAGGTTTGTACTGAGGCTACAGACCTAAAGACATTAGGTTGTTTAGCAAATGTTTCAAGTTTTTTGGAGAAATATTTATTCCAAGGGTTATGAAATTTATTCAATAATAATTGGATATAAATTTCTTGATTTTTTGTAAAATCATAAAGCTCATAATAATATTTGTCAAATTCGTAAAAGAAACTTTTACAGTTACACAAGTTGCAAATTCTTAAATTAGGTAATTTATATAAGGCTTCTTTCCTTTTTTCTAGTGATGCTTGTTCTTGATTAGCCTTCAAATTGTCCAATTAAGTATTTTTCAAATATCCACACTCCTTCTATATTAATTAGTAAATTTCTTTTCATGTCAAGTTCTATTAAGCTTCGTATATTCAAAGATATTCTTGCATACCAATTTTGCACTATTTCTTAAAAAGAATTAATTATTAAGTCGTTTATGATATTTACATCTCTATCATCAGTAGCATAAATCGGTTCTTGAGTTATAGCTAATACTACTAAAGTTCTCCAAGCGTCTAAAACTTTTCTTTTATCCGTTACACAATCTAAATTTAAAAAATAACCCCATGTAGGTACTCGTTCTAAAAGTAATGGGTTTTTTGGTTTAATTCTTCATTAATATTTTGCTGTCTTTTGTAATGAAAGCTTTTAGCTTTTTTGTTCTTCTTTGATCTATGGTTTCTAAAGGGTTGGAAGTTTCACCTTGTTTATAGTTATTTGGATTATTGCTTCATACACTTCCTGTAGGAACTCCAGATTACATATTTACTTGTTCAACTATTTCCGTTAGTTGAAGATTTTCAAAGTTATTTAATAGTTCTTCGATAGATTTATTGTATTCTCCTATCATTCGCTTTCTTCTTGTTTATCTTTTCCTTTAATTATATTCCGTTCTTCAATAGTTTTTGGCAGTGAATTTTTTAAGCTTTTAAAAGTTTTTCTTGATATCTTTTCATATATTTTTCATCATCATTATTGAAGAAGGGATGAAGGAAGGAACTTACGATGATGAACTATTGAAATTTCTCTTTCAGCTTGAGGTAGAAAATTTTCAAGGATCTCCAGTAGTCAGAAGTAAATTCTTTGAACTAGTCAAAAAATAAGCAGAAAAGCAAGCTATATTATGAATGGCCAAGATTTTGCCATTATCAAGCTAGATATAAGGCGAAGATTTTGCCGACACTATTAACAAACTATGACCCCGATGCGAGTTACTATCAACTTTAATTTATCACTTAAATAAGGACCGTCAGGCTACTACCTAAAACGACAAAAACAACAGGAAAGAAAATTCTTGATTTTGCTCGTTGATAGTTTGATTTATTACTCTGAGAATACCATTTCTGAAAAAAATTTGAAACAATGTTATCTGTTCGTTATTCTATTATGTTCTCTCATTAAAGAGTTTTAAACTTTTTTCTACAAAAAGTTACTAGATTCTTGTATTAACGGTATCAGAGCCTACCAACTAAATTATTTAGACCCTTAGTTATTGTGATCTTAACTATTGAAAGCTAAATAGTGCTGAATTTAATCATGAGTTTTTTAAGAAATAAACTACAATCAGATTCAAAATTAGATCGAGAAGAAGATTATTTAGCAGGACAAAGTTTTAATTTATCAAATTTAAAATATTATACTCAAGATCAAGCATGTGACTTTTTAAGATCTTTTGACCTTACCCCAAGAAATATAAGACGAAATCTTCTAAATCATTATAAATCCCGATTAAATTATCTGTCTAGCCTCTTTGAAAGTGTTCATCCCTTAACCGTAAATTTGATAAAAGACAACGTTGCTTTATTAGAATGAACTTTCGAATATACTGTATGATATCAATCAAAGAGGAATATAAACGAGTCTCAAATAACTTTATTACATGGATGAAGAAGAATAATAGAAAATAAAATATTCGAAGGAAAAAAAAAAACTTAAAAAGGATATTTTAGTAAAATTGCATAATAAAACAAAAACGATGTTGCCATCACGAGTTGACAACCCTAATAAACTTAAGCTAAAAAGGGTAGCACGGTAATTTATGCTTAAAAACAAAAACTAATAAAGGGCATATAAGAAATTTTGCAACAAAAAACAAAATAGAAACTAGTACCGGTTCCTCTTTTGCTCAACCCTACTTACAACACCACTCCAAATTTATGATAGTTTATCTCATTATATATAGTTCAAGTGACAAAAGCAAACAGCACATATCAAATTAAAATCCCAAACAATTAATCACACCATACAAAGAATTCACAGGTCCCTAGACCTTCAACCTTCACATAAATCAATAGCTTACCTTCATTGTCAAGCAAACCATCAATTACATACAAGTAAAACAATACGAAAATGCACTCAAGATTTATGGCTAGTACTTTCGATTGGAAGGGATATGTTCTCTCCAAGATCTAGACCAATAGAGCATTCTTCATTTTATTTTATTAATTAGCTCTTTCAAATCTATGTTTTGCTCCTCAAAGATCACTCAGCAAGGTTGACGTGACCCAACACTTCTTCATTCAAGTTGTCCATGGGCTTCTTCAATACTTTCAACTTTTGACTCAAAGGCATGACTAGTGGGATCCACTTTTTATTAAATCTTTCCAGAAATCTTAAGAACTTTTTCACATATACAAATCGTAACAGCGCGTTGCACAGATTTTGATTTCGAACATGTCCATGCATCCTATTAAGATATCTTAGTGTACTTGGTCTCTTGACGTCTTTAGAAATCTAGACAGATTTTCTTGGTAGTTCCCTTATTATTTTTTTGTTTTCAGTTGAGCCCACACCCAGCAAACCACCAATTGTCATTGAATCATACTTATGTTGTAACGCCTGCCCTTTAATTACTTTTTATTCCCTTCTCTTTTCTCCATTATTCTTGGGGATTTTTATGATTCACCCAATTGCTACTTCTTATTTGCTCAAGATTTTCGCAACTAACAAGCTACCGATTAAACTTTACTTCTTGATAAACTGTTGATATTAAGTTACATAAAAGCCTCATAAAATAGTACAATTAGAAATTCAAATATCTCCCAATCCCCACGAAAACTGGAACCATATTAGAAGTTGTTGTTGTTATTGCTGTTAAAAATTCAAATATGTATTAAGTCTTACTATTATGCTACAATAAAAAGTTATCAAAATTGTTTTTTTTGGGGGGGGGGGCGGGGGGAGATGGTACTAATCAAAGGCTTGTGTTAGCTGCTAAAGTGTTTTGAATTTTAGTAGCTATAAATTGACAACAAACTTCAATTCTCAATATGCAACCGTAATTATAATTAAATAGGAATATGCCTTCCATTGATGTGTAAATTTATTTTCTATTGTTGATGAATATACTTCAAGTTATGAGTTATGAACAAACATGTAATACAATAATTACTAAAATTACATTTTCTAGTATGGATCTTATCTGCGTTGGTTTGGTGAGATTTACATGTCATCAATCTATCTTCACAAGAAAAGAAAATTTTGAAATATCCAAGGCGGATGTGGAAAATATTGTCAACTTAAAGGGATCATCCATGTAATAACACGCTAATATGTAAGCTAAGTGACAAAGATGAATACTCTTTGATCTTAATATCTATTGTGCCGCCAATAACTATGTCATATAACATAAACTTGTGAACTTCTCTTATGTATACATATACTATACGATGATTTCTCTTTTCAACCCAATTTTCTGGGGGTTGGTTGTGGTAAACATATAATCCTATAAATATGTACATGGAGAATGTGATACACAAATTTTAATTTGAGCATACAAAAATCTTATTTGAAAAGACATTTTGCGTAGTGGTTTAATAAATCGCTTATTAATTTCGGTAAGGTAAGTTGTCCATCTATTAAACCCTATAGATGATGACTAGTTTGCTAAGGCATACAAAGCATACTGGATCCAACTAAAGCTTAATCAATAAGCTAATCAAGCCCACTAATAGCAAATGCAATGGGATTTTTAAGGTAGGAATTTAGTGGATGAAACTTAATAAAATTCCCCCTTAAATCCCAGTAAAAATCAAAACACACATTTAACGATAGAAAATTGTTCTAGCGTTTCAAAATATGGGAGCCCTTCAAGTGCTGTTTAAAAACAGTGACACGTAACGTTTTCATGAATTTGGAGCAAAGTGCAGCATTTTTTACATGGATAATCTGAAAGAAATAAAAAAGTGATCCAAACACAGTGGCCCACTTGACATTACTTGTCTGTTGGCGTTTTGTTTTCTCTCTCATCACCATTTCCATTTTCCCCGACTTTCTTGGCTTTTTATCGGTATTTTTTAATGGCTATTTTGACCATTGTTCTTCAAGCAATTTTGTCACCCAACGGTAAAAAATATAGATTATAATTTAGAGTAAATAATCGCAACAGAAAAAATCTCTATCCTCATTGGAACAAAATAGTGTATGCAATTTTTTTACATTACTAATTAGTATTTGTTTTTTTAAAAAAATCAAATTATCACATTTGAAAAAAGGTATCGTGACAAAATTAAATGTCAACCCAAGGACATTTTCTTAAAAATAATATCCAAATATGTGCTGTGAAAATAATAAGGAAATGTTGAAGCAACATAACAAATGAGACCCATTTATATTGGAAGAAATTTTGTAGAAATTTTACTAAATACTTACATTGTATTGGTGTTTTAATAATGCGGCAACCTTCAATCTCCACTCTCAAACAGTCTCATCGTATTGCTTTAAGTGAGCTTGTTTGTGTCCCATAAATTCTTTCAAAATAAGAAAAAATTTTGTATTAAAGATTTGAATATATGACAAAGAGATTAAAACCTTAAAGAAGTCTTGATAACTATTATAGCAAAGCATTATTTGTAAGTCATTCATTTATTTATTTTCATTTCCTCCCCTTTATGATCCTTTTCCCCATTTTCTCCTCTTTCTTTACTTTTATTTTTGAGTGAAATATTTTTCCCTCTCCTGATAATTTGGGATTGCTATTGCACCATCAACCAACAAGCAACTAATTATGTTTCCAATTGTCCCCACAATGCGTGTGTCCATGTGTGTCCTTTTTTTTTTTTTGAGGGGTGCGGGGCTGTTAGAACTTAGAAGCAATCCGATCCAACTTTTCATAGAAAAAATACGGACAAGTATTGATCCACGTTTTTGGCACTTTTGATAAGCACTTAGGGATTGTTTGATCCATCTATTTTTCTTTATCTTAGTATGAAAATGGTAATAATTGATTCTCATACTTGATGTTTTAGTTGTGTATTTTTCCCAAATCGGAACGACATTTCTAGGGAATCATCAAACTTTCAGGTATGAATTTTTGTGAACACGTCCGTTCTTTGTAGTTTATATAAACTCGTACCTTTGGAGTAAGATTTTATCACACCATAGTTGAGCCAAACAAAAAAGGATAGGAAATCAGAAATCATTCCCATACGTCTTGGTTTCATTACTGAATCTATTTTATTCCAACTTTTTGAATCAAATTGTAACACCCCTACACCCTAAGGCAAATGATTTCAGTGATTTCTAAATTTTAGAATGAACCAGACAAAGTTTCGCTTAATAACTGATCAAGATTTAGGCTTATAACCTTACATTAGATACTGACCAACACTACCGCAAGAGCACGGGTGTTCGTAGTATAGATAAAAGAAATCGTTCCTCAGGGACTAAAGTAATCTATTGAGCCTAGTCTTGTCGGAATATGCTAAGCAAAACTCTGTTTCAAATGGATTCGATTAACTACTGCAAATAAACTTGTCTAAATCAATAAGAGAAAAGCGTCTAGTAATTTTTGCAGTTATGGAAGAGAATTGGATCAAAATAAATAAACATGTGCTATTTCTCTAATTGGTTAATTCCGAGGAATTGTAATGTTGTCAAGAAACTTGATCTATTCTTTCAAAATCAATCAAATTTGCCTAAACTAAGCAAACATCGTTCTTTCAAACTAATTTGACTTAATCCAAGTTTTATATATTCAATTACTTACTAACCCTCCTAACATATAAATCTCTCTTTCGAGATGAAGTTATGCTAAGTCCATTTAAGCAATCTAACAACCAATTGTTGTCTTTCGAATGTTCACTCAATTGTTTCAAGTATAAAAGTAAATTTTGACCAAAAATCAACTCATACATATCAAACATTTGATGGAACGGAATCAAACCAATCATAAAAATAAGCACAATTCCTTAAATCAAAACGTGATCTAATAACAATTTCAAAAAACTACTAAATTTTTAGACTAAGAAAACTACTCAGACATGATAAAAGATAAACTAACTAAAAAGATTGGTGAAATCTTGAGTGAAGGGACTTGACTAAGATGGCCTTCACCAAGGGCTTCAGAACCGCCTTAGGATCAAACTCTTACATTCAAAACTCACTCAAAACTAAACAAAGAACAAAATTTGAGAGAAAACAAACTAAACTAATCTAGGCTAGCACTACTTGCTTGCTCGCTTTGGATTGCCTTGGAGTGCCTTGGAGTTCTCTTCCTTCACTGCAGAGCGTTTCTATTTATAGAAAACTTTGGTTGATCTCAACCACATAGCCGAGGAAAAATGAAGAGGCAACAGTTACAGGCATACCATGATCCATGGGATTCACCATAGTCTGACCGTGGTCTACACTGGGTCCTTATTTTTTGCTCTTTCTTTGCTCTATGGTCGTGGCATAACATGGATGATCGTGGGGGAAGTCAGAACATAGCCATTAAAGGGAAAATGCTGGGTAAAAAGACTAAAAATCTTGCAAAACACATAAAACAACTACACCCAAGCATAAATCGAGAGCAGGAGAGTAAATAACATCATTAAGCACAAAATTGTCCTAAAAACGAGGGAAAATAGCTCTAAAAAGATGTACATATTAAGCACTCATCAAACTCCCCCATGCTTAAACTGTTGCTTGCCCTCAAGCAATGCAAGGATTAAAGATATACACAACCTCCTCAAGATAGACATAGATAAGATTCAAATAGCAAGGATGATCCAAAGGTAACCCAAAAAGATGCAAAAATATCATTAACAAACAGAATAGGGAATGAAATTTCAAAAACTTTTATAGACCACAATGCAAAACTTGAACCAATCATCCTCCACATTATCAAATACAATCATTCTAGCATATGAAATGAGTAAGACTAGCAAAGCCAGTAGAACCTCACTTTAGTTATGTGACACTCAGCACTCATGTGTTTGACAATGTATATATATGAAGGTTCTCTCAATTCTTATTCCTTGGACACAAATCTACCATAGGCTTGACAAGATTCTCAAATTCGCCACCACTGAAATGCAAATACACTAAACAACCATGAGGACTTTCATAGGGATGTAATGGGGCATAGGGCAAAGGTAAAAGGGGAACAAATATTTTTGTAAATGAGGAGCTAAAAGTGATAGACTAAGATCTTAAACAATTCTAATGCATCATACTACATCCTTCTCGAACCTTATCAACTCATCAACAAAATAAATCCCAAGTGAAAACAGATAGAGTCGAAAATCACTAATACCGTTCATTCCCACCAAGGCTAATCGTTTTCTTCGAAAAAATTTTTTCTTTTTTTTCTTTTCTTTCTTTCTTTTTTTCTGTTTTTTTGTTTATTTTTCTTCTGTTTATTTTTATTTATTTCTTTTCCCCTTTTTTTCCAAAGAGGAATAGCCAAGGGAATTTCATAACGAACTTTAAAATCGAATTCTTCTCTAAACTTTACATAATAAAACAAGGGATTAATCAAATGTTTGCATCCCTGCATCAAACAACCAAAATTCACTAAAGAGAGAATACAATCCACCTTACTAATGCCCTATCAAACTTAATGCAAAAGAATGTAACGCTCTTCTAGCCTTAGTTTAAGGGTAAGATAAGTATTTGGCCATGGGCTAAAAGTAGGAGGTTCAGATCAAGAAAAGCAGTTATAGGCTCAAAGGGGCTAACAAAGGATTCAATTCATAACAAGGGTGGCTATTTGGCCGTGGGTTTCAAATAAATCAAAGAAAGAAAAATACTTCAATCATATTGCCTAAATGCATATGCGAAATGTGATCTTGAATGAGAATCAAGGCAAGTTCTAGAGAAATGACGTCAAGGAAGAATCACACATGAAAAAAATATGAGACTAATAATGATGAACAGTCTCTAAAGGCTCAAAGTCTCACGAGATATCTACCATAGTCAAAACTAGCTCCCTAGCGCACACACATGCCAAAATTTCATATAAAGACTCATGGGGAAAAAATCGATTCGCATTCAACATGTGGTGAAAACGTCGAGTTCAGTTCGAAAATTCATTCGTAAATTTTATGCACAATCTGGGCGAATCAAAGGATCAAACTAAGCTACAAAAGTCTACCAAATCTATAAAGATCATCATCGGAGGATTTTTTTTCTTTTTTCGTTTTTTTTGTTTTTTTGTGCTCCTACAAACAATGCAAACTAAAATGCAAAAGAAACTAACAAAAGAAAGAAACTAAAATGCAACCTAAAAGAAAACTAAATGCTCTACTAAAATAAAAACAAAAACAAAAACTACAAAAACTACCACTAAAAATATATACAAAGCAAAAAAAACAAACACGCCAAATAAAAATAGGCATCAGACGCCAAATATAATAACGAACCCCCCATGCTTGAATCACACATTGCCCTCAATGTGAACACATCATAATAAAAAGGAAAGGGGAGTAGTAGAAATCAAAATCAGAGAAGAGAGGTAGAGGATGGGGTGGTTATCCATAGGAGATATGCCAATCTCGCCAGGTCTCTAAACATGCCCTATAGTCTTGGAAATATTGGTTTTAGGAAGTAAGCAACCTACGAAGCTCATCATGGCGCTCTTAGACAAAGTCTTGAAGAGCGGCACTCTCTGAAGCTACAAAGGCTTGGCGGGAAACTTGCTCCTCTTGAATGGACCTAAGAGTGTCTTGGGTATCAGAATAGTCAGGTGGAAGCGGTTGAGAGGAAGAACTAGGCCCTGCTTAACTAGAGTGAGGGGCGGATTGGTGGGGTACAGATCGAACAACCTCGTCATCACTAGGTACCCAGTAAAGGTTACCTCGGTGAAGCAAAGTAGTATGATCGACATTAGGAAGCGGCAAAAGCTGGTCTCTAAAGAAAATCCTACACAAACGGCCAGCCTCAACTTTGCAAAGTTCATAATCTCAAAAGTAGCTTGATCAAGTCGCTCAGACCCAGAAACTCGATCCTCAGGATTGGGCTCAACACCCAAGAATCTAGCAATAGTAGTTATTATTCCACCAATGACTATCCTACCTTTAGTGCTAACAGCAACACTATGCAATTGCCTAGTTAAGAATGAATCTGGGTCAAGTTGGACACTATTAAGTACACACGATAGAAAGTACAACTCAGAAAGGCTCGGGACATTCAAACTATCGTCCCAAGCAAACAGAGAACAAGCAAGGATACGCTGAGCTACTCTAATGTAGGGATTCCTAATATGCGTGCATTTTAATGAACTGGTACTGTACCTAACACTCCCTGAAAGTTCAACCCAAAATGCATTTGGGTTGAATTTGCGGGAGACTTGGAGATTCGGTAAATCCATGCCAGGTGAAAAACTGAAAATACTATTGAAGGCATATAAGTTCAATTCATACAATTGACCCTATAAATAAAATGATATATATCCACCTTAAGATTGGGGCCCTCTAGTGACCTCGACATGGAGTGTACTTAAAAATTCTAAGGCCAGGTCCCTATATGTATGCTTTTTGAGTTCTAAAAAGCGGATCATACCACCTCTAGCAAACAACCAACAAATGCCATCCAACATTTCCAATCGAGCTAACGAATCCTCATCATAGTATCTAATTGGTACTACTACATGTTCATTCAAACAATTATACCTAGCAATATGATCAGGATGAGTCAAACCAAGAGCGTGAAGAATATTACCCCTAACACGTGCATTGGTTGACATTCTGGAAGTCCTTTAAGGTCGAGGTGGTGCTTGACTTGATGAACCAAGCTCCTTGGTGCTTCTTTGCCTTTTATTTGTTGCCATGGTTACAAAACCTAACCAAAAATCAAAACTAAAACCAAAAATAAAAACTAAAGCCTAGAAAATTGAAGAAAATAAGTAAAAATGTGAAGAATTAGAAAGAGAAAACGATGGGTATGGTGGATAAATGAAGGTGAAATGAATTTTGAAAAAGAAGAAGAAAAGATATGAGAATTTGTGGATGAAATGTGAGATTAAGTGAAAGGATGGAATTCGGTGTAGAAATGAAGAAAAATAGTGAAGATTTGAGGGAGATTGAAGGTGTTGGTTATGGAGGTTTTAGAAAGAGAGAAGGGAGGAAGAGAGAGAAAGCATCGAGTGAAGAAGATGAAATGAGGGGAAGGGAAACAACATCGTGGTCAAAAACCTAGACTGCGGCCCGTAGCAGCCCACCACGGACAGGGGGCTTACTACGGACGGTTCGTGGTGTCTGCTGCTACTCAGTTTTTTTTTCTTCATTTTTTCAGGGTTGTTACCCCACGCTCGTATTGTTGGTTCTCCTGACCATGGTGCCAACATCTTATTCATGTATTTATATATTTATTATCTTTATTTTTTTCTCTCTTTTTTTGTTCTTTTTTCTGTGACAACTAAAATTAACACCCAAAAAAAATCAAAACTATGAAAAGAAAAGAGAAAGAAAGCTAGGGTTGCCTCCCAAAAAGCGCTCTTTTATGGTCAAGAGCTTGACCCTGGTTCTATGCTTGGTCTGGATCAGCCTCATTGCAAATCACAAAGTCGAACTTCTTCAATTAAAGGTACCATCTTAACAATTCTGTCTGCAGGTTCTTCTTCTTCATAACCTGGTCCCATAACGCACTGTCTCCGTATAAGACAAATCGCTCTCTTGGCCTATCAGATGACTATCATCAACTTGCTCAACGCGTAAATCAAAATCGGCATCGAAACCTTCCAAAGGGGGTATAGAATGAACAACCTGTGCAAACCTACAATACTCACTTATCGAAGAATCATTAGAAACATGGGCCTCAATCTCAGGCTTGTTAGGTGGCATAGGAGCAGAAAACTCCATCCTAACATACCCTTAGTCAAGGCACTCATATGAAATCCATTTAGAATCAGGAGGATCTTCATCCTTCAAGAGATCCTCCATATCATACTCAGGGGAAAGGGATAATATAGAAGAATGAGGAGAAACTGCATCCTCCTTCCTATGACTAAGCATAGCAAACCTCCCCTCTACCTCAAAAGAAATGCGACCCTTTCTGACATCAATATGACAACCAGCTGTCACCAAAATGGGTCTACCTATGACAATTTGGGCATCATTAGTTTTAAGCATATCAACTACAATGAAATCTTCTAACACCCAAATGTCTCCTATATTGACTGGCATATCCTCCAACTTGCCTGTGGGCTATGCTACAGAACCATCATCCAACTATAGTGAAAAGGGGACGGCTGGTAACGGTCCTTAGTATAGCTTATGAAACAAAGAGTAGGGCATTATGTTGACACTTGCACCTAAATCACATATCCCTCTCTCAATTTCTACTGTTAGGATCAATATCAGAGTAACAGTATAGCAGAAGCGATAGGATGCAATAGAAAATCAGAAATTCAATCGACAAAACAACAGAATAGTAGGAAGAGAACAAGAACACAGGAATTTAACGTGGAAAATCCAATGTGGGAAAAACCACGGACGGCGACAGCACCAAAATAATCCACTATGAGCAGGAAAGTACACCACGATCACAATCACCTCAGTGATTCGATCTAAGAGCAGACTTATAATCTCTCTCTATTGTAATCTCTCCCAAACTACTTTTACCTCTCAATGTGTTTATGAGTACTGGAGTATTTTAGAACCTAGGCCTGACCCTCCTTTTATAGGGCCTGAAAAATAGGGTTTTCCCCCCTTGGAAAAGCCCTAGCCGCCGCAGAGAAAACACCCTCAACGCCAAACCCTAGCCGCCAAAATAAGGCGGCAAAAAATTGGTTGGAGCACGACCGTGCCACGTGGCACGGCCCCACCATGCCATATGGCACGACTGTGCCACGTGGCACGGCACCCCCGTGCCACTTTACTGTTTGCTCCGTCTTCGGCTCTTCGTCTTGGCACGCCCGTGTCTGTGCAGCATGGGCTCCCCGTGCAGATACTCGAGATTTTGGGCCATAAAACCCAACAATCTCCACCTTGGACCAAAATCTCCAATCTTCAACTTTCCGTCGCCGTCGTCTCACCCTATAGGGTGATGCCCCCTATGAGGCTATGCCCCGCAGGGCTCTAAGTGGCTGTGAACGCCTACTAAGTCCAAGCAATGCTCGAACTTAGCTATAGGTAGAGGCTTGGTCAACATGTCAGCAGGATTTTCTGAAGTGTGCACCTTTTTCACCACTATCTCTCCTACAGCAACCGTGTCTCGCACGTAGTGGTACTTTACGCTGATATGCTTGGTCTTCGAGTGATAGGCATCATTTTTGGTCAGATGTATGGCACTCTGACTGTCAGAATATACCACAGTGGTAGATTGTGGTACTCCAAGTTCAATTACCAGTCTCCTCAGCCAGGTAGCTTCCTTCACCCCTTCAGTAGCAGCAATATATTCAGCCTCTGTAGTAGACAAGGCTGTAATAGATTGCAGTGATGCTCTCCAGGAGATAGCACCCCCACATATGGTAAAGATGTACCCAGATATGGACCTCCTCCTATCCAAGTTCCCAGCATAATCAGAGTCAACAAAGGCTGTTACATCAGACGTAATAGCTTTGTTTCTATCAAACACCAACCCCTTCCCTGCAGTACCCTTCAGATATCGAAGGATCCATTTCACAGCTTCCCAATGATCCTTCCCAGGATTGTGCATATATCTACTTATCACACTTACAGCATGTGATAAGTCAGGTCTAGTGCAAACCATAGCATACATTAAGCTCCCTACAGCACTAGAATAAGGTACCTTAGAGATTCTACTGATGTGTTCCTCTGTTTGCGGACAGCATTCTGCAGACAGTCTGAAGTGTGCAGCAAGTGGAGTAGATACTGCCTTACAGTCCCCCATGTTGAATCTACTTAGTACTTTCTCAACGTACCTTTCTTGAGATAAGTATAGTTTACCTCCCTTCCGATCCTTGTGGATCTCCATGCCTAGTATTTTCTATGCTGCACCCAAGTCTTTCATCTCAAACTCTTTACTGAGTTGAGATTTCAGCATGCTAATTAAACTTTTATCTTTAGAGGCAATTAGTATATCATCAACATACAGCAATAGATATATAAAAGTCCCATCACCATACTGTCTGAAGTACACACAATTATCATATCTACTGCGTATATATCCTTCATCAATCATAAACGTATCAAAATATTTATACCACTGCCTAGGAGCTTGTTTGAGTCTATACAAGGACTTCTTCAATTTACACACCAGATGTTCCTTTCCAGGAACAGTGAACCCTTCAGGCTGCCTTATGTAAATCTCCTCTTCTAGCTCTCCATGCAGGAAGGCTGTTTTTACATCTAACTGCTCCAACTCTAAGTCAAATAGTGTAACAAAAGAAAGAAGTAATCGAATGGAGGTATGTCTAACAACAGGGGAGAAAACCTCATTGTAATCAATACCTTCCCGTTGGTTACATCCACGAACAACCAACCGTGCCTTCCATCTTGCATCCTCAACCCCAGGAATTCCCTCTTTCTTCTTGTAAATCCACTTAGCAGTTAAGGCTCTTCGACCTTTAGGCAGGTCACACAGTTCCCAGGTTCTGTTGTTCTGCAGACTTTCCATCTCTTCTTGCATAGCCAGCATCCAATTAGGTGAACTCGGACAGGTGATCGCTTCAGTGCAGTTTGAAGGTTCAACACCTTCAGGCACTTCCTCTACAACTGAAAGTGCGTATGCTATCAGTCCCTCATCATCATTGTACCGGGCAGGTCTCCTGATCTCCCTTCGAGGACGATCACGAGCTATAGAATGCTCAACCTCCAGCTGAGGTTGATCAGAACTGATAGTCCCAGGCTCAGTAACCTGGGCTTCCCTATTGGGCTCCTCAGCAGCTCCACCTTGAGCTGCAATGGTCTCCACCTCCACCTCCACCTCCATAGTGGTATCTTCCTGATTACCTGCATCAGTAGAAGGAACAACAGAATCCTTTCCAGAAGGCAACATAACAATCTCATTGAAAGTAACATCTCTACTTTGTATTACTTTCTTAGACTCAGGGCACCACATGCGATACCCCTTGGATTCAGAAGCATATCCCATAAACATGCATTTGATAGCCCTGGGGATAATTTCCCATCATTCACATGGGCATATACAGGACATCCAAATATCCTAAGATTAGAATAGTCAACAGGATTACCTGACCATACTTCTTCTAGAATCTGAAAGTCAATGGAGGAATGTGGTGATCGATTCACCAAGTAGCAAGCTGTAGAGATGGCCTCAGCCCAGAATGCTTTGCGATCCCAAAGCCCAGCATTTGAAAGCATGCACCGTGCTTTCTCCAAGAGTGTTTTGTTGATTCGTTCTGCAACCCCATTCTGTTGTGGTTTCCCAACCAAAGTCTTGTGCCTGGCTATGCCGTTTACTGTGCAGAACTCCTCAAACTCTGATCCAACAAACTCCAGGCCATTGTTAGTCCTGAGTTTCTTGATCTTTCTCCCAGTCTGGTTCTCAACCAGAGCTTTAAACTTTTTAAACATAGAAAAGGTCTCATTTTTATGTCTTAAGAAGTAAACCCAAACCTTACGTGAGAAATCATCAACAAATGTCAACATATAACGCTTACCCCCAAAAGAAGGTTCCTTTGAGGGACCCCACAGGTCAGAATGGATATAATCTAGGGTCCCCTGAGTACGGTGTGTTGCTTTAGAGAAACTCACCTTTTTCTGTTTCCCCAAAACACAATGATCACAGAAATCTAACTTACCCGTACTGGCGTTACCAAGATAACCTTTCTTCCCCAGAATGGTCATCCCTTTCTCACTCATATGGCCCAACCTCATGTGCCATAACCTCGTGTCATCTACTGTACCCACTGCAGCTACGCCTGTAACTGTAGCTCCTTGCAGAATGTAGAGACTCCCCTGCCTCAGTCCCTTCATCATCACCATGGCTCCCTTAGTTACCTTTAGGACACCATTCTCCATAACGATCTTGCAACCATTAGTCTCAAGAGTACCCAAAGAGATCAAACAACGAGTCATATCAGGAATGTGACGCACTTTAGACAAAGTTCTAATAGTGCCATCATGGGTTTTAATCTGAACTGTACCTATCCCTGCAACCTTGCATTCAGCATCGTTGCCCATAAGTACAACCCCAGACTCCACAGGTTCATAAGTTACAAACCAGTCCCTACGAGGACACATATGGAACGTGTAACCAGAATCTAAAACCCAATTATCATCCACTCCTCTCCCAGAAGTGGTAACTAACGAAGTAGCAAGCAATATATCCCCATCAGACTCAGACTGTACTACACAATCAACTGTAGCAGTTTTCTCCTTCTCCTCATTCTTTTTCTTTAATTTCTCGCAATTAGCCTTGATATGACCCAATTTGTTGCAGAAGTGACAGGTTTTATTAGCATGAGGATTCCGTGATTTAGAACGGCTCTTTTTCCTGCTACCATTCCCCCTTTTCTCTGTTGTCCTACACCTGACCGCCAATCCCTCACCCGAATCAACATGAATATCATGGTCAAACTTTTCTTTAGATAGTAGGTTAGCCTTGACATCTTCAAATGATATAGTATCTGAATTACTATACAGCATAATTTCTTTAAAGTGCTTGTAGCAAGGGGGTAGTGAGACAACAAGTAGGATAGCTTTATCCTCATCATCAATTTTAACTTCCAAGCTTTCTAGATCTACTAGAATTGAATTAAACTCATTCAGATGTTTTTGGACGGGCGTACCTTCAGCCATACGACAGGTATATAAACTTTCTTTCAACCTGATCTTATTTGCTAGACTTTTCATCATATACAACTCTTCTAGCCGAGTCCAAAGGTCTATAGCAGTTACCTTATCAAGTACCTCTCGCAGAACGTGAGGTGCCAGGCACAGTTGTATGGCTGAAACCGCTTTCAGCTCCAGTTCGTCCCATTCGTCTTCCGTCAGTGACCCACGCCGCTTCTTCTGTTCTTCAGCCCATTGCGCATCTGTTGTCTTCTCGGGTTTGACATGAGGTCCCTTCAGGACCTTCTACAACCCGTGCTGGATGAGAACCGCTCTTATCTGCACCTTCCAGAGATTAAAACTAATCTCCCCATCGAATTTCTGAATATCTACCTTCATAATAAAAGACATCGTATAACCAAAGCTCTGATACCACTTGTTAGGATTAATATCAGAGTAACAGTATAGCGGAAGCGATAGGATGCAATAGAAAATCAGAAATTCAATCAACAAAACGACAGAATAGTAGGAAGAAAACAAGAACACAAGAATTTAACATAGAAAACCCAATGTGGGAAAAACCACGGACGGCGACAGCACCAAAACAATCCACTATGAGTAGGAAAGTACACCACGATCACAATCACCTCAGTGATTCGATCTAAGAGCAGACTTACAATCTCTCTCTACTGTAATCTCTTGCAAACTACTTTTACCTCTCAATGTGTTTATGAGTACTGAAGTATTTTAGAACCTAGGCCTGACCCTTCTTTTATAGGGCCTGAAAAGTAGGGTTTTCCCCCCCTTGGAAAAGCCCTGGCCGCCGCAGAGAAAACACCCTCAACGCCAAACCCTAGCCGCCAAAACAAGGCGGCAAAAAGTTGGCCAGGGCACGACCGTGCCACGTGGCACGGCACCCCCGTGCCACTCTGTTGTTTGCTCCGTCTTCAGCTCTTTGTCTTGGCACGCCCGTGTCTGTGCAGCATGGGCTCCCCGTGCCGATACTCGAGATTTTGGGCCATAAAACCCAACATCTACCTTACCTACAACGCATGGGATAGAAAAACTACCTGAGTCAGGAAGCTTAGGGGAAAAGATAGTGGGGATCTGAACACAGTCATTCTTTACAAATGTGGCAGTCTTGCCACCATAGTTGGTAATTTGATTTCTCAGGCTCGATATCTTACTTGGAGGGAAGAATTTGGTGAGGAAAGCTCTTGTCAACTCGTCCCAAGTAGTTATAGAACCAGATAGCAAAGAGTGCAACCAAGCCCTCGCTTTATCCCTCAACGAGAAAGGAAATAAGTGCAAGCAAATCGCATCACTAGAGACTCTGTTTAACTTTAGCGTATCGCACAGCTCTAAAAAGACCGACATGTATAGATTCGGGTTTTCCAAAGGAGTTCCGCTGAACTGAGATTGCTACACCATGGAAATAAGTGCTGGCTTGAGTTCGAAGTTGTTGGCATCTACAGCAGGCCGAACTATGCTTGAGGTGATCCTTTGGACTCCGGGAGTAATGAAATCACGAAGGATCCTTCTTTCTTCAACCGCCATGTTTGAATTTCTTCTTGCCTCACGCCTTTGTTCTTTGATCCTTTGCTTTTTTCCTCAAGCAAAAAGTCCTTTCAATCTCTGGATCAGGCTCGTATAAAATTAGACTTCACATAAACTTGGAAAAATTCCTACAAGCACTTTCACCAATACTACCAGCGCAATTAAATAGGTAAAGGAAAATAATAAGAAAAAAATAAAACAAAATAATAAAAATACTTAGTCATGTTCATAGGACAATACTCAATAGTTAGCAAATTAGTTCTCAGCAACGGCGTCAAAAACTTGACCAACACTGCTGCAAGCACACGAGTATTTATAGTATAGATAAAAGCTATCGTTCGTTAGGGACTAAAGTAATCCATCGAGCCTAGTCTTGTTAGAATATGCTAAGTAAAACTCTATTTCAAATAGATTCGATTAATTATTGCAAATAAACTTGTCTAAATTAATAAGAGAAAAACATCTAGGAATTTTCGCAGTTATGGAAGAGAATTGGATCAAAATGAATAAACATGTACTAGTCTCTAATTGATTAATTCTGAGAAATTGTAACCTTGTTAAGAAATTTGATCTATTCTTTCAAAATCAATCAAATTTGCCTAAACTAAGCAAACGTCGTTCTTTCAAACCAATTTGATTTAATCCAAGTTTAATCTATTCGATTACTTACTAGCCCTCCTAACATATAAATCTCTCTTTTGAGATGAAGTTATACTAAGTCTATTCAAGCAATCCAACAACCAAATGTCATCTTTCGAATGTTCACTCGATTTTTTTAAGTGTGCAAGTAAATTTTGGCCAAGAATCAACTCACAACATATCAAACACTTGATAGAATAAAATCAAACCAATCATGAAAATAAGCACAATTCTTTAAATCAAAACATGATCCAATAACAATTCTAAAACTACTAAATTCTTAGATTAAGAAAACTACTCAGATATGATAAAAGATAAACTAACTAAAAAGATCGGCGAAATCTTGAGCGAAGGGACTTGACTGAAATGGCCTTCACCAAGGGCTTCAGAAGCACCTCTGGATCAAACTCTCACACACTCTAAACTCACACGAAACTAAACAGAGAACAAAATTTGAGAGAAAACAAACTAAACTAAACTAGGCTAATTCTACTTCTTGCTTTAGATTACCTTGGAGTGCTCTTCCCTCACTGCAGAATGTCTCTATTTATAAAAAACTTCGATTGATCTCAGCCACACAGTCGAGGGAAAACAAAGAGCCAACAGTTACATACATACCACGGTCCGTGAGGTTCACCACGGTCTGACTGTGGTCTGTGCTGGATCCTGATTTTTTGCTGTTTCTTTACTCTACGGTCGTGGCATAACATGGATGACCATGGGGGAAGTAAAAACATAGCCATTAAAGGACAAATGCTGGGTAAAAAGACTAAAAATCTTGCAAAATACATAAAATAGCTACACCTAAGCATAAATCGAGAATAGGAGAGTAAATAACATCATTAAGCACAAAATTCTCCTAAAAACGAGGCAAAATAGCTCTAAAAAGATGCACATATAAAGCACTTATCAGATGCCTAAAACAATAAAATCATAAAGGACATACAAAACAAGCTCGTAGTTACACATCAGAGATCACAACTCTACGAGCCATAGCCCTAGAGTACCCAAACTGTAAGCTTAAATAAAATGAAAAAATTGAGAATAGAGCTTGATGGATGACACATCTAGAGCACTGGGGTTTACATCCCGAAACCATTCACTTAACATCTAGGAGATGAGTTCCTAACCAGATGGTTAGCTCACATGGCTATTCAGAGCGATCTCTAGATAGTGTGCAATATATGAACCAAAGTAATTAACTTACATGCGCTCCAAAACTTCTGAATTAATCACATTACAGCTCATGAACTAACATATCTGTATGTATGCCCCTTCCACAAAGGAAATGGAGATTCTAACTCGATTTATGTGAAGCAAGCACTTTTACATGTCTTTTCAGAATATTTATACATGGGAAAAAGAGGAAAATGAGATGGGGTGGGCTACCACACGCTTAGTGGATGACCTGCATCTCGAAAAACTAAAATAATTGCATACAATACAACAATCAGCAGTCACACATAATTTTTATTTAATATTGACATGTTAAGCATGTACACCCAACAAAATTTAGTCGTTCCTGAATAACACCCGAGAACGGGGAAGTACGCCCTTCAGCTCTCAGTTTAACGCCTAACATCAAATGGATTCACCTGGTTTACCAACTTAAGCTCTTTAGTATGAAAACGAAATAAACAACTGAAAAGGGGTAAAATGCTTATTTAGTTATTCAAACCAAGTTGAACTGTTATAAAACTCATTTCACGTAAAGATCATTTCCAATTTAATAAAATTCCTTCCAAACATTGCTTGCACTTTTTGAAACTCTTATGCTGGTATAATTGAAAAACAGATAGTTTCCATCTCATAACAGATGAGGAAATCACTTTCAGGGCATTCGATTTAAGTTAGTGCTCTCTTTAAGTGAGTAATACAGTCCACGACTTTTTATATCCCTAGGGCCTCCCAAAGTCAACAGACTCCTACCCTTGTCAATGTAGTCATATGTAGGGTTTCTGCTCATTTTCGAGTTCGTTAGGTCTACTCCCGAGACCGAATTCTTTACAATTAGCAATATCCGCCTAACCCACAACTTCTCCAATAAAATCTTGATTTCAAACATGTAAGAAAGGATCATATTCATTAAGACGAACCTAGAAATCACAAGTCTCGATCACCAGGAAACTAGCAGTATTTGACTAAAAAATGTCATAAAACTGCACTTGTTCCCAAAAGACATCCTTGAAATCATTTAAAAGCATTATAATCAGATATAAACAATCTCAACTACTTTGCTTCCATTCGATTAGATGGGTAGGTTACCAAAGCTTGGTAAACTAATCGATCCTCAGAACATGCTCATTCAAAGTACGCTACGTATCAAAAAAATGTCCATTGTGCATTCACTTTTGTCAAATAGTTAACTGGCAGTAACTTCATAATAAGAGAATCTCAAAAAAAAGCTTGCAGTCACTTGAATTGGCAAGGACAATAGAAAACACATTCTGTCAATGCTATGCTTCCAAATTTGGTTCAAAGTATTGAATTCTACTTAAGTCACTTTGGAACAAAGGTTGACATGATTAAAAGGGGCAAATTGACCTTTCTGGTCAAAGGGACTTTCTAACTTGTTCTCAAGGTCATTCAAGTGCCAATCACACAGTAACTCAAAAGAAATTAAAGACTAATGGCATTTCAAGAGTTACCCGAACCAAATTACTTGCTTCAAATCTGGTCCTGTTTCATCTAGCACCAACTCAAGCGGTCTAAGTTCACAGGTGAAGTAAGCTAATCATACTTGAGTTTTAGAGCAGCAAGGGAAGCTTTATGAATTAATTCAAAAGCCTTATTAAACTATTCCCAGGGTTAACTCACTTAATCTACCTTGTAAGTATGATTCAAGCAATAATGATGGCAATTCGAGTATATTTGAACCCCCTATTTTGTAAGATCTCTTTTGGTTGAAGGGTAAAATCAAACAAACAACCGGCATTTCAGTCAGTCCAATCATCAAGTTCTGTTCCTGGAACTCACACCCAATAATAGGTCAAACACCTCATTCGTAACAAGACGCAGAGACTCGAACTATCCCAGGGTTTAGCTACTGTCCCAGTGCAGTGGTTCAGATGCATGCAAAAAGGAAATATTCTCCCACCAAGTCTCAAAGCTATTGTCCTAATTTGCTGTCACACAGTACCCATGGTCCTCTCAACTAAACAATTCGGTTAGAACACACAACATTCATGTCACACGATAAAAAAAAAAGAAGAAACGATCGATAACAACTCACCATGTCAAATCTTCTATCTTCCTTGTTAAGCACCATCCCAAAATTTACTTCAAGCAACCATTCATCCCCAGTAATCATACCAAATTCAATCTCAAGCATGTCTCATCTTAACATTCCAAACCCAATTTCTTTACATCTTTAATTCCCCAAAATTTCTCTCAGCTAAGCCCCATTCTGACCCCAACTCAAGGGTTTCAACTACTAGAAAGAGAAATTCATGGTTTTGAAATTACTAATAGTTTAGGGATGTCAATCACCCACCTCAGTTTCGAACTTATGGACATGTTTTTAGGGCTAATTGGCCGAATTAGGGATGGGTTCTATCCTCTTCTTCCTTTGCTGCTGTTCGTCCTTCCCGACCCATCTTCGTTCTCTTCTTCATTGGCCGTGGATACTACGTGGAATCGATGGCAGCAAGGTGCGAGCGGCACTATCCACTGCCGGCATGCGACCGCTCTCGGCACCATCGCAGTTGGCCTTCCTCTCCCTCTTCTTTCTCTCGGTGGGTATGGTAGTGGAAGTGAGGCGGGGGAGACAGGTGGGAATTGGGAAAGGTTTTGGTCAGCATGCCACTGACTCTTTTAAATGTTTCTAATATGCCACTAAGGTTCCAAAATAGTCTAATATGCCATTGGAAAAATATAAGGTTTCTAATATGCCACTGCTGGGCCCTGCAGACCAGCTATAATAGGTAAACCGGGAGAAGGAAAAAAAAAATTTAAGGCTTCAATTTAAGCCTCCCAAACTGGCAAACTCTCCCTCCCTCCCTCATTCATCTTCTCCCCCAGCCTAAGAACTCTCCCCTGAAGTAAACCCTAGAAACCCTACATTGGTTCCAGGCAAGAACTCGCAAAATTGAACTCCTCCTTGCAATCCACAGTTGACTTCGCAACCCAGGCATCCAAAAATGTCAGGTTCAGCGGTACAAAGCCCAACTCATGCATGTAGGTCATGCCTGTGTTTTTTGGGATTTTGAGAGGCTATGCAATTGTGGTTTCAGATGCATGATTATCACTAGCATGACGGTGAAGAATCCGATTCGAAGGTATGCAAGATGCAAACGTTTTGATAAGCCTGGGGGATGTCATTTTTTTTAATGGGTCGACGATTCCCTCTGTGACAAAGTGAGGTCGAATGTGGTTGATTTGATGATGAGAAACGATAGTCTACTTACGGAGAATGAGCAGCTGATGAAGCTTCTGAAGGATTGGGAATATGACAAACAAAATTTGGCAAGAATGAAGGAGAAGAATATGGCTTTGAAGATGGAGGTGAAAGCATGCCATAACAGAGAGAGGTCGGTGATTTGGGCTATGTTGCTGTTTGTTGTGCTTGTTGCCGTTGGCTATGTAGTTGGTGGTGAGAGAATGATGTAGACGTTGATAGGGTGGGAAAGGTTTGGAATTTTTTGGGTGTAAAAATTCATTTTGCCAATGCTCTGATTTGGGTTGGATAGTTTTGGGGGATGACTTAGGTTGGATGCTCTGATTTAGGTAATTTAGATATGTTAGCAAGTGGTGATTGTAGTGTAGTGCAGCAAGTGATTATTACATTGCAAAGAAATCAATCATGGAGAAACTGACTTTTGTCTTGAAATTTTCTGATTAGTTATGTATCTTGTATTTTGGTGTTGCAATAGTCAGTTTGGTTATGTTGTTGCAATTGTCATTTTACTGTACCAATGGTCAATGGTGCTTGTATTGCAAAGAATTGTATTTTGCAAAGAAATGAATGGAAGATTAGTTATGTTGTTTTTGCAATTGTTAAGATGTTGATGTAGCTATTCCGGTAGTACTATTATTTTGAACATGAACTGAGTTCTGACCATGGCAACACTACTGCTCAGTTTGGTAAAAAACAATTTGCACAAGTCAGTCATTCAGAAGTACAACTTAAAATAGCAAAAGAAACAATTTGCACAACTCAGTTTGGTTAAAACAATATGAACTAAAAACAGAGCCTTCAAATTGGCAACCATGTCTGAATTTACAGCACTATTACAACTTAAAACAGAGCCTTAAAATTGGCAGCCATGTTCTGAGGATTGTGACAGTACTAAAAACTATTTGGCAACCTCAGTACTAAAAACAGAAACTGAGGAATTTATAGCAGAATTGCACAACTTAAATTTGGTAGCCTTGTGACAGTACTTCAACTTCTTCCTTAGCTCAGATTGTGAGCAAGAAACGTAACTGAGGAAGAAACTGAAGAACTGAGGAAGAAGCCACACTACAGCAAACCAAAAACTGTTTACAGAACTTAAAGAACAGTGCAAATTGTTGTTCCGAAAAAAGAAGTTTTAGTTCAGATTTCGGAGGTCATACATCCCAAATTGTCAAAGTTTGGCTCTCTTGTGTTAGAATACCGTCTCCGCTTTAAGAAGTCTTTGGTGCTCTCTTATCTGGGAGCTTCCCCTAGCAGCCTTGTGACAGTACTTCAACTTCTTCCTCAGCTCAAATTGTGAGCAAGAAACGTAACTGAGGAAGAAACATAACTGAGGAAGAAACTAAAGAACTGAGGAAGAAGCCATACTATAGCAGACCAAAAACTGTTTACAGAACTTAAAGAACAGTGCAAATTGTTGTTTCCAAAAAAGAAGCCTCGATTTAGATTTGGGAGGTCATACATCCCAAATTGTCAAAGTTTGGATCTCTTGTGTTAGAATACCCTCCCCGCTTCGAGAAAGTCTTTGGTGCTCTCTTAACTGGGAGCTTCCTCAATTGACAATGAACATAAGCATTGCTAGCAGCAACAGAATAAGTTGTGTCACCAACAGAAGCATGAGCAATAGCATAATCAGAAGCCAGTTTACTTGCAACAAGGGCAAATTGAGCTGGAGCACTTGGTTCAGCTGCAGCAACAGTACTTAAGAGAGCTGAACTTATGAGGTAGAAAGGTAAAAATGTAAAAATTTTTATCACCTTATGCTTGCAAGTCTTCTTGTTATGGCCATAGTTGCCACAAGTAGAGTACTTCACTGTCCTTCCAGCTCTAAATACAATTCCATACAGTGTATAAGATCGTGATTACCCTTCCTCTGGCCTCCTTTTGAAACTGTAGTAACCTCTCTTTTTCTTTTTGAATTTAGAAGCAACAATGGGATCATGTTCTGATGGAGCCCACATGTTTGAACCATTACATGGCTGTAATGTATGTGTGTAAGTGTTTCTTAGCATCTCGACGCTATAGCAGTCATGGATAAATGGGATTGGGTTTAATTTCTCCTCTTTCGTCATTGCTAAGGCATGACAACAAGGAATTTCACTCAACAAGCATGCTCCACATGTGCAAGTCTTTCTCAATATGTCCACCACAAATCCTTCACTACCATGATTAACATCGTACATACCATTGCCTCCTGGGCTTGCTTGCCACCATTGTGATTGGGTTTTCTCCTTTTCTATCTTCTTCAAAATTGTAGGACATATCGATAGATCTAAACGGTAAGCAATCTTCTTCTTCGATGTAACCCTTGTCATGATGGACCAAAAGATGTCTTCCAGCATGGTTACAATAGGTTTAAACCTATGCTTTATGATGAACGCATTAAAGATCTCATCCATGTTGTTGTCAACTGAGTCACATTTGGCATATTCTTTGAAGAAAGCCCTACAAAAATGCGTCGGATCCTTATTTTCTAATAATTTCCATGCACCAATATCAAGATCTTGCATTTCCTTCACATGTTTGTTGTAGTGCACTTTATTGGATGACTTTGCTATTTTCCAAAGCACATCTCTATACTGTAACCCTTTGTATTTCTTCCTCAAATTTATATATACATGCCGTGCACATAATCTATGCTCGACTTGCGGTAAGAAATGTGCAATTGCATCCACAAGACCCTAAACAACAAATAACAACATCTATCTCATTAACTGTGAACATAACATAATCATATGTAGGGTTAAGTCTTAAATAAAAAAAAAAAAAAAAGAACCATGTATCTCATTACCTTTTATTAGTCTGAAATAATAGTCCATCCTACTCTATCCCCCATATCCAATTCATCATGCAAGTACTATACAAACCACAACCATGTCTCCTTACTCTCCACATGTACCACGCCCCAAGCAATGGGGTACATCTAGTTGTTGGCATCCCAACCAACAGCAGATAGCACTTGGCCATTCCAAGGCCCCTTTAAGAAACATCCATCTAAAGAGAGCACTTTTCTACATCCATGTAAGAATCCTCTCTTTAAAGCAATAGGGAAAATGTAGATACTCTTGAAAATGTGTGTTTCTGTTTTTACGTCAATCTTCACAGTTGAACCTACATTCTTTTGGAGGAGCTCAGCAGTGTACGATCTTATCATGCCAAACTGTTGACTACAATCCCCTATGATGGATGCTAAAGCCTTCGCTCGAGTCCTTACACATGTGGACATCGATGGTTTACAGTTATGCTTCTCTTCCACAATATCCCGTAGCTCTTTCAACCTCAAACTTAGCTGCAATCTAAACTTCTCCCTATATTTTCGGGCCAACCGATCACTAGAAATCCTCCTCATACCCCTCTCAAAACTATAAGGTACACAAGAATGAGGGATAGGCGCGTTCATAATTTGAAACAATTTCTCCCCTTGTGGTCTCAAAGCAAACAAAGTCAACTCACACCCCTCTCCTTTACAAACTAAATACAGTTTGCTCGTATCACTCTTCACCGTCCTCAAACCATATCTATTATACATTTGATAATCTTCAATGGCTTCCTTCGATTGCTTTTTATCTACAAACATTATACCCGCTTCCAAATGCACCCCATCTTTTGTTGTGCTTTCCTTGTAACGAGAGTATACAGTTGTCCTTCTCCTTTTACCCTTTCCAATTTCATCGTTACCGTCTTCATCTGTTTCACTACTGGGAGGGCTATTTGCATCATTTGAATCTTGGTAATTTGTCTCAAATGCATCTACACCATCAAAGACATTACCCCCACTTATGAACTCAACTCCTTCATCCCTAAGTGCTTCTAAATCGGCAAGATGATCCTTGTCCAATTTCTGTTTGTTCTTTATTATTCTAGCAGCTTCTTCATCATCAACATCCGACCCATACTCATTAAAATCATCATCGACCATTGCATCACTATCATCACTATTTGACTTTGTCTCATCATTATGCTCAACATACAAGCAAACATACTCCAAAATTGAGCTTAAAAGACGTAGCTTATTCACCTCAGTCTCATTGTTGATTGCCACTAAGCTCTCCTCAAACCCCAAATTAGGCTTGCTAAGATAAATAGCTTTAAAATTTCTCTTTGAATAGCCCATTGCAACAATATTATCTCTAGTGTTGTCAACCCTACGCTTTTTTGCATCACACTCAAACTCACTGATGTCTCCCTCACAATACACCAAATAGGGCAACCTTTGAAAACCACCACCATGAGATACATGTAACACTACCTTCTTCGACATTCTGCAAAGAACAAATAAGAATCAAGACTAAGTTCATAAATCACTCACGCACAACACAAAGTATCAAGTGTGTTAAACAATTTAGAATTCAATAAAGAATTAGGGGTTTAACTTGTTCATGATCATATTCCGACATATGTAACTTGTTCATGTTTTTCCCCCATTTCATTTTTACTGTGATCTTTATTAAACCACTCAATTCATCATGGTACACTTCATAAACTAAACTTCGCCTTTTCCATCAAAACAAAAAACCATACACAAATAAAACTAGACCCATCAAACTATACGAATTACAACACAGTTCCCCATCCATATATCAAGCATGTTTCTTCATCTTAATACTATACAACCAACAAATTCGGATCAAAAAAACCATATCATACTTGAGCCATCAATAAACCGAGTTCGTTGCTACATATCTGATCAATACGTTTGCGAGAGTTGGTTCTGATCAAAGATCAACAAATTCAGACAACACAATATGAATTTAGGGTGATTACTTCGACTGTAATCATCTGCAATGTTGCAAGCACGTTTTTAGGGTTTACGAAAAGTAGATTTCAGAGCATAATCGCGTAATGAGGAAGGAGGGAATATGAATGAACGTTTAAACATAATTTCTAAGTTTTCCTCAAATTTTTTTGTTTTTTCCCCTCCTCCCGATTTACCTATTGTAGCCGGTCTGCAGGACCCAACAATGGCATATTAGAAACCTTATATTTTTCTAATGGCATATTAGACTATTTTGGAACCTTAGTGGCATATTATAAACATTTAAAAAGATTAGTGGCATGCTGACCAAAGAACTCACGGAGAGGGACATCTAATATCGCGGAATTTAGCTTGCCTTCTTTCTTTTTTTTGGGGGGGGGGGATTAGTAACCCAAAAATGATTTTGGGCCTAAACAACCAAGCACATTTGGTTTCTAACGTTGAATGGCCCGATTTATTCCGCTAATCTTGCACCCCATTGCATCGAGCTAATTCTCAACTAATTTACTAATTTCACACAATTACATAATAATCAAGAAAATTTGAAAATCTAATTCAGTTACATTCACATACCTAGCTAACATGCAAATATTAGTCTAATATAACTTATATAACTAAAACATAATTATTAAAATCATAACCTTAATAATTAACTCTAATTGAAATTTCTCATCCATTACGCAGACGCCCCCTTGACAAATTGAGCCAAATAACATCTTTACTACAAGAATGCTCACAATCTCAATTTCCACTGAAATCCAACGTAAATTTTGAACATGTAAGTTGGATCCAATCATTTTTGTACAATACACTCATTAGCATTTTACTATAGGCATCAAAATAGGCACAAAACTTGACCTTCTCTTCTTTTGTGTTCCCAAACCCATCAATAAATAAACAAAAAATAGAACTGCACCCGTGCACAGGTATGCAGGAAGAGAAATGGAAGACTAGGCAAATATTCCTTCTTTCACTTCATGTATATTCAAACTCTAGCATAAAAGAAAGCAGTAGAGCCTCTTCCAATACTGTGTGTAGCAGTGTAGGACTTGATAAAAAGTGCCTTTGATTCATCAACAAGTTCTCAGCACCTCATGTGGTTCGCCATTCCAACTCGACTTGTATGATCCCATTCTTAGAATTGATCAGATGATATTTCTCATTGATTCGTCCATTGTTCACAACATCATCAAGAACAATATCCACAAATCCAAGCGATTCCTACACGAAGACAAGTGCAGATTTACTTGACATTTAGTTTGATTCACGCTGCTTGAAGCAGAAAGGGCAATAACAAGGAGAAAACACGTACTTTTTTTGAAAATCCAAAAGTTCTGCGCTTGCTAAAAACTTCAACGCGCAACTTTTCATTCAGTGGTGGCTCTTCAACCATAAATTCAAAGTCTTCATTCCACCGTGGATCACGGTTCTTCTTGACAGTCTGCAGAAAATTTTAATGGGACATTAGTTGAAGAAGGAACAGCGTTCTTCCACATGAGGCTGAATCATGTTTTCACTGGCTACGATACCTTTCGTGTAGACCGGAAAATAAGTTTGGACTGGATTTGGATGGAGTTAACTTTTTATCAAGTCAAGAGTATATGGGCAAAGATTAATTCACGATTGGTGGCCATATTCAGGTCTGTTGTCAGTTTACTTAATAACCTTGTCAAGAAAATGCAAAGAATGTTGATCAGGCAAACTGAAGTTGGTACTTTTTTTGTCAAGTCAACTTAGGTTTAGATTCGAGATTTTGTTCTTTGCCATCTTTATATTTCCTTCCATCGAAAGAAATTTGGTGCCAGATAAAAGATTGGTTGATGAATACGGAAAGGCTAAGTAACAACTCAAGTAGAGAACCACACGAGTTAGGACAGTAACTGATTTTGGAAATTGGCATGGGAGCTTCTATTCTACGATAAAACAGATCCTTTCAAATAATATGAGAGGCAGCCAAGCAGGATTCAAAGACAGAAAACAAGTCCTACATTGATTAAGTTCAACAAATCTTCATTGTGAATATCTATCACAGCAAATCAACTTCAGACTAATATACATATCATAGTAAGTTGGGTTTAAAAGTTGGAATACGCTGCAGAAATCACCAATTTGCATCATAGAGTCTACGTACTCATTCTGTACAATTTCTAGATATAAAAACCAAAAGTTGACAACAGACAAATTGGCTCATGCAAAAAGCCTTAAAAAGTCTCCTTTGACTAGAAACGACACTTAATATGGGTCCCACCACAACAGGACATAAGTAGTTCGAAGTGCACACAATCTGACCCCTCAGAATAGATGTTAGAGGGGTTCTTTACGGTAGTCCTAAAAACCAAACCTGTAGAACTATGCAGAAAACAAATCAACAGCATTCAAGGTTTAAGCTCAACAATGCCAACCTCTAGAGTACCAAGCTTACACTCAGCAATGCCAATCTTTACCCACCTCGTGCAATTAGACACAACAGGATCAAAGCTATCAAAATAATTGCAAGGAAATTTACCGTTGTTTTCCTCCTTTCCCCTCTGAATAAGATCTGAGCATATGGGTTGGTGTGATACTTTACAGCCTCTAGATCCTCGGCTCCTACAACTGTAACAGAAAGCAGTCCGGCTTCACTAAGTAATTCATCCGCTAATGTTCTGTCCACACTGACTTGTTTCTGACTAAATGTGCCTAATCCCTTAAAACTGTCACTCTCTAACTTGAAGGGATCAAAAGTGAGCTCCACCTCAAGCGTCCCTCTTGGTTTCTTATTATGTGGATCGTTCATATTGGTATTCTTCAGTAAATCAAGAGTGAATTTCTTTTGCTCATTGGGAGTCAATTCCTTCAAAGGAACTAGTTGCATCCCAATCTTATCATCCTCTCCAACCTGCACAAAGGAGCACCAAAAGGGCGGACAAGGAAATATCAGATCACAAGCCCGTGTTTTGCAGTGCAGTGCAGACCTAGGGTGGGGGAGAACATCTTTATGATGAATGGTTATTGTTTCCCTTCTCTGTGGTCATGAATTCAGTACAGGACGTGTACACAAGAGAGTTTGGAGGAAGTGAGGAACCATTTAACAATTGACCTTTCAACAAGACTGCTGACGTATAACAAGCAGAAGGTCTATTGTGTTTCACAATCATGTATATGAACCTAATCAGAAGTTGAATGCAATCAAACTAATGAACTTCCCAATCTAAACCAATCTAGGAAATGGTTCCTAGCAAATGAACAGAGAAACATCTCAATACTGCACATGGATGGTTATTGCCAATTCTTTAAAGTACATAGGAGTTCTTAGAAACCATCTGCCTTCTGAAAACGGTTCAATAAATAAGTCTGCCATCTGCCATATTTTGAATTTGTCGCAGCCCGGCATTGGCAATAAGAGCTCTGAAAATTTTCTTTGCAAAATATATAGGTATGTTAGTAACCTAAGCTATGAGTGCTCCTTTGTGGAAGAATCACCACAATTGAAGCTTTTCAGGCACCACAAAGTAGAGGAACAAATTCTGAGCTTTTAGGGATTTACTGAGTATTCCTACAAGTTATATGAGAAATAACCCCCCCCTTTCAATAGTTCTCGTAGATGCTTTCTTAGAATAATTTAGAGTTGACGAAATATTTTAGTTTCTTCATTCTTTCCCCATCATTCTCCAATCTTTTAAGTTTGCCCTTTCCCCTCACTCATTCTCTGCCTTGTTGGGCTTTAGATTGAAACATAGACGATCAAATTTGTTGAGGGAAGAAAAGAGGTCAGCCAATTCTTATTTGTCTGAAGCAACAGTACTAACTATGTTCTGAATCAAAGCTCCGTCAACCTTTAACCAAATTTAGAAACACCCATATCTTCTGTAATGTTTGTTTCATGATTGATTACCCAAAAACATAAACACCAAGGTTTCTGTAAGCATAAATATCTGGACTAGGAACATGGATTATTAGTTTAAGGAACATATATAATTTAAAAGACTGCTACAATAATTAGTCATAGTCAAAGCAAAGGATAGAAGAAAACCTTGTCCCAGTCATAAACATGTAATTCAAGAGCCTGAGTTTCTGGATCCTTAACAATTAGCTTAAACTTTTCATTCCACTCTGGATTCAGATTCCTCATCTTGATTGATGTTCTCTTTTCTGGCAGCTTTTCACCACTCAGTCTCAGTCTAACATAAGGATCTGATGTCCCTATGACATCCATCTTCAAAAGTTTGGTTGCACGTATGACATTCACATGTAAGATGCCAACAGGTTTCTTTACAGCTGCACTGCAAGGAAATGAGTAAAAAGGTGTTAGCAGAAGATGTACTAGAAAAAGAAATGCCCAAAAGAGAAAGATTAACAAGGAAGAAACAATAATAAGGAGATCTATGTCCACCATGATAAAAGCCAAGAACCTGAGTGTTACCAGAGTTTAGATCCAGATTTTTTTTTTTTTTTTTTTAAGGGGATCCATGTTTAAACTTCTCGGAGCTTGAGAAGTGTTGATTGATTTTTATGACTGTACATATGAAAGATCTTGATGACCTTCAGAAAAAACAAAAAATCGAGCAACTTTTCATCCAACGGGTGCCCAGTATTCCCGTAGCTATAAGCTACTTCTGCCCCTGAGTCCATCTATGCCAAACCTCATTCAGCCGTCTCAGTCAACTTAGGCCGGGCCCGTCAATCTAATTTTTCATATGGCAGAAAAGCCAGCTTTCATATTTTAGGTGTTCAGACTCCAATAGTATGCATGAGCATATACATGCCAAATAAATGCTCAGATTGGTTTGAATTCAATGTAAGATAAAATGCAGCTTTGGCCTCAACACGGAAAACAAAACAGCCTGCAACTGAGACTGAAATTGATTAAGAGAAAATATTAATAGTAATGAATCTAATGTTGCTGAAGGCTTCTTCTAAAAGTGAGCGTTTTCAGAAAAAGAAGACAGTGATATCAGAAGGTCTTTGAGTTGAAAAATTACAGTCCTACACTCAAAAGCAGGGTGCTTGAACACGGAAATCTTACGTTGCAGTGTCGAGAACAGGAATTTCAAGAAATTGAGGCCAGTGATAAAGGCTTGCTACTTGTTTCTTGATAGTTTCCTGTGAACAGCAAGACTGGTCAATTTCCACGAGCAATTAAATACACTAGCTGGACTGCTACATCAAAATACATCTCCTACCCATTAAATGAATCCTATGATTGCACCTGAACAAGGCGATAAACACCAGGTATAGACATGATATCTCCTCCCATCACCGTCAACCCAAAATCCACATATGGCTGCATCAAATTCAAGAAAAATAAAAAAAGACAGTTCCAACACAATTTGATACATCCAAAAGGCAATAGTTTAGTTTTCACTCTAAGCACATTGCATCATCAACTCACCTTTTCCATCAGTGAGACTACTATGTTGGCAAAACACGGAAAGGTCGGAACAAGTGGTTTCAAATGTATTCTTGGGCTAGCAGATACCTGCAAATCAACAAGCTGAGGAAAAGGATGATCAATTTTCTGGTCGACGCTTCTTAATATGAATTAAAATGTAAACGCTAGTTGGTATGATCCTCACTGTTAATTCTTACCTGAAACCTGATTTTTGCTGACATCAATGTTACTGCCAAAACTATGTTGGGATTTCCTGCCCACTTAATTGCTGGCTCCAGAACTAATTGATTCTCATTGGTCTCATATACTTTCATACCTACAAATGGTGCCCAGTCAGATTACAGGAACAGATTAAGCAGAAGAACAAGGAAAACTACAAGTTGGCCTCCCAGCTCATCACAGCCACTCAAAGAGCTTAAATTATATCTTGAGAAGGACCAGACAAAATATGCTTTCTTTATACAGCTGAGGTCCCAAAATTAGTCCAAGTCATCAACCATGTTGACATGAACCAATGTAGCCTATGACCAAGGAGACAAAGCACGTTCGGTTGAGGCGAATGAAAATTCGTGAATATCAAAGACAATTGTTATTGCCCGTTAGTTCTACACATATCAATAGAGTAAAGGAATAACTAGTGAGAGATTCTTGTCACTAATACCAACCACAAACACCAGTTTGATGCTAATATTCCACACTATCAGGTACGAGAATCGATTGAGCTTTCCGTTAGTTCTCAAAGAATATCAATAGGCTATGAGCCCAATACAATGATTCATAATACAACAACAGTTTGCTACTAATATTCTACACTATTGGATATGAGAGTAGATTCAGCTTTCTGTTGGTTCTTAAAGAAGAGCAACAGACTATAAGTCAGACAATGATACATAATACAACACTTCATGGAGAAAACTGATTGAAAGAATACTCACCATGAAAGGTGGGTGGAAGAGTTCCAAGACATAGATTCTCAAACTTAATATCTTTTATTTGATACTTTCCTATGTAATCTGCAAATATAGGTTCTGCTGTGCTTTTAATCATCTTGCAAACTGCCTGTTCACAAGGGTTAATCAGCCATAAGTAATTGCTCATTGACAAGCTGTTTTACAAATAAAAGCTCACCTTGTCAAGATATGGCCACATCTCTGATATGTACTTGTTTAGCCAATCTACCTGAACATCATCAATTAAGATTACTCTTAAAAAAAGCTGCATATCATAAGCCATTTATATACAATATTTGAAATTGCGGCTTACTCGTTCATAGTCCGGACTCTTTATCCAATACGGAATCTCTGGTAGGAGTTCCAGCATAGCACTTGTATCCATTTCATGAATTGGAGTGATAATCGGCTCCTATAGTAAGCAACCCATGTAGGAAAATTTGTCAAGCCCTTGAGTGTTACATAAACATCCAATAAGAGTTTGAGATTAAACGAAACTATAAATGCAAATGGAAATCAGTAGGCTTAAAAACAAAACTAGAAACACACATGGAAGGCAGAACAATTTCACAAGCGTCACGATCACTTCACAAGGCAACATTATTATCCAATCTGGGTGGTGCCCTTAGGCCCCTAGCAATGTTCAAGGATACCAAATTGTACAGAGCCTCACACTGACATGTTTTACTGACAAAGGATGCTCCCAACAAAACCATGAACTAAAAGATTTTTGACATAAGAATGTTCAGTGGTCTACTATTCAATATTTAATTCAAATTCATAAAAGCTAAGTTTACAGTAAATTAAACTGCATTAGGGAAATGAAACAAAAGGTTCGCAAGATTGTCCCATTATAGATCACATTCTTTTCTTAAAACGTCTATGGTAACTATCAAAATTAAGAGAAATGGCCTCGTCTCACAATATAGAAATGGATTCTTTGTTAAATGCAATCTTAACATACATGAGAATAGATACTTGGGGAATTGTGGCATATAAATATTGAAGCCTTAACATCGATTTAAAGAACATAATCCCATTACAGCTCATCAAGGGAAGCCACCCCCAGTGTGGAAAGTGGGAACAAATAAAAAAAATTGATGTTCTATTGATGGTGCAGAACAATACTAATAATATAAATTATAGACCAAAATAAACTAATGAGTTGTACAATATCCTACATGTTCCAATCATTGAGGCCTCGTTCCAGTGCATTAGATTGATGCCCTAGGCATATTAGTTTCCAATACAGTCACCCCCTCCTTTTTATGCTTAAAACTATTGTATATTTGTATTGCCCTATATATATATATATATATATATATATATATATATATATATATATATATATATATATATATATATATATATATAGGAATGGTGGCTGGGGGTAAAACTCATTCCATCTCTCACTATATATATATATATATATATATATATATATATATATATATATACACACACACACATATATATATATATATATATATATATTTAACGGAGTCCCAAAAACAACTCCAAGTGTGGGTCTCACGCCTGGGGAGATCCAATGTAGTGAGAGATGGAATGAGTTTTACCCCCAGCCACCACTCCTGCTGATGCATATCAAATGGTGCAAAAACAAGTAAGCAGCAGAGCAGCTGCCTTTATCACATGTATAGCTACGGTTCAGAGGAAACTATTCAAAACGAACACAGTATTCTGCACAAAAAACACAGATTAAGAAATACAATTCAATGGTCCATTTTAAACATAGCTCAAAGAGCCAATTTTGGGGCCAACTTTTCTGCTGAGAACTACAATCAACAAGATGGAACAGCAGAACGTAATCTCAGTCAAAGGTGTTTAAGAACAAAAGCCACAAACAAAAGAAATGTTCCCTTTGTCTTTTTTCTTCCTTTTTTCATTTCTTCCCTTTTCTGGGTGTACTCACAGCATCATCAAATCAAATCCCCCCATCGCCATCAAAGAGACAATGTGAAAATGCCAAAAGGGTACCAAAAACAAGAACAAGGAACACATTATACATTGAGAATGAATCAGTTATTAACTAATCAAAGCAAACAGGAAATGTGCATACCTTGACCTCCTTAGGCTTGGAGTACACAAACAAGAAAAAGCCCAGAATGAGTCCAATTGGGAGGCCAATGGCAAACCCCACGATCCCTAAGAAAGTACTCACAAACCCCATTTCTTATTCCTCCCTTTTCAATCTTCCCCAATTCAACATTCATCTAAACACCCAGAAAAAACCCACAAACAGAACACATGCAGCAGCGCCCACACACACACCCACAGAAAAAAGAGATGATAACAAGCAAGCGATTAGGGAGCGACAAGAATTAGAACAATAAATGTAATTTTTATTTTTGGGGTTTGATCTTTGAATTGGGTTTTTTTTTGGGTTGGTGCAAAAATCTGATAAATTCGAAAACGTCACGACAACTATCAAAAACTTTGGTTTGGCTACGTTCGCTCCACCCCCTCTGAGAAAAGTGCCATTGGTAAATTGTTGATTGGTCGTTGGCAAGCTGATGACGCCCTTTTGAAATACCCAAAGAAACAAAATCAAAATTTATTCTTTCCAATAAAGTTGTCAAAAGTTGACTCAACATAATTATCGATTTGAACTCGACATAAAATTAGGTAGGTTCGAGTGTGAAGTTTGAATCAACTTAGTTAAATGGATTGACACGGTAAATTCGTTTAATTAATTAGATTATGTTTATGTTGAGATGCCCAATACGAAAAAATATCTATTTATCCCGTTTAATTAAACGAATTAAATAGGTCAATCTGTTCACTATTTATTTACTATTTACCATTTATCAGCTATGCGTTAACATTTTTCATGGGAATTAGGCTTTGAAAATTAGGCTTTGTGATCTCTTTTGCGGACTTGTTGGTTGTTGAATTGTTGGTGAAGTTATTAAGAATTTCAAACAATTTGACTTTATTTACTATTATTTAAGACTTGACTTGGACGTGATTTTTACCATAAATAGTTGGTTCTTATATGAACTTTTTAGGTTATAAAATTATGTTGCTATTACTATTTTGTTAGAATTGGCTCTGAATACGTTGGAGCCTGTAAGTTAGCTGCTATTTTGGTATACTTTTGAAATCAGCTATGCGTTAAGATGTTGAAAAATATGTAATTTGTTTGGTAAATTAGCTTTGAGTTGAAATTTGCGTTGCAATTAAACCGATTGGTGGATAAATGGGTATGAACTCAACCTATTTTACACGTTTATTTAAACGGGTTAGGTTCAGGTTAACCCGTTTAAATGTTAAGTGATTTAGGTTGAACTTTTTCAACCCATTTATTAAATAGGTTGAGTTTAGGTTCGGAAGTTTTTAACTTGTTTAATTTCGACATGAACACGGATCTGATCTGACACAATATATGACCCAACCCGAGCCCTGATACGGAAAAACCAAAAAAAAAAAAAAAAAAAAATCTGGCTGGGTATCGTGTCATGACATTGAAAGTGACCTTGGAAAGCTGGTTCAAGGTTCGATTTTGAATTCAACGGCTAATTTTTCTCTGAAATTTTGGATATGGACGATGTAATGAATTTGCACGGGTTGCTTAACGTGACAAATGCAATGTAAAGAACATGAATATTTTGGAATAAATTAATTATATAGAGAAGTGTAAGGTATTATAATCATCCAAAGCAATAAAATTATCAATTGTTAGTGGCTTTCTTCTGCTTCACTTCACCAATTTTTTCCCCTTTGTTCCCTTAATTTTTAAGTAATGAGTGATCTATTTCACATTTCCTTGTCAAGAAATCAATGAAGAAATCAGCATCTTTTTTTATTTTTTCTTATTTGAAGTATCTAGATAGATCAGTTTTAAACAACTAGAAAAATTGTTCAATTTGTCTACACGTGTACTAAATTTTAATAATTTACTTGACTATCTGATAGAAACTAAAGAAGCGAAGTATACTAGTGTTAGGTCCATGCTTCGCATGGATTGTTATAATTTTCTTATTTAACAAATCTCCATGTGATAAATCAACATGTTTATAATAAATATATTGTTGGGTAAAACTCTTGCTCATGTCTTCCAAAATAATTAAATTAATATTTTGATAAGTATAGTCTAGAAGTCCAACTTTTTTGTTAATAACTAAAGCATTACTGTTAAACCCATAGTGTTGTTTAATTTAATTCACAACAAAGGTAATTTTAATTGTACTTATTTGTAACTTATTATTTAAAATATTTAACGAATCTATTTTTTATTTAATTGTGAATATACCAATCCCATCGATTTATACTAACTCTTGAAATACTACTTGCATCCATTCTAATTATTTTTGAATTACTATATATTTACTAAATGACATCACCCATGTTATTGCTATTAATCAAGGTATCATTCATTTGAAAATCAAAATATCTCTTAGTTACAAAGTTTCATTAAAAAAATGGATCCATGCATGCATAATAAGTTAAAAGAAGCAGCCTCGGTTACAAATATCCATTAGGTACAAAAGTTTGACTTAAAAAATTTAAAATCATCAATTGATATCATCAAAATGCTAAAGAGACTCAAAGAGTTCATGGTCATTTTAGACATTCTTAATTAACATGAGGATTATGACTATTTTTAAAACCTTTTCTTTGGCGATCTAAGTGGTTTGTAAATATATATTATGAACTATAATAAAATAGTTATTTTCAATCCTATTTTAGAAAGTGGTATTTATATGATCTTGACCCATGATTTTATTATTTTTACTTTTATGATATTAAGATTAAGAATGTAAGATTTGTGTAAGGTTCTAAAAAGATCTCAGTCCTACAAAAAAAGGGGGAAAAACTAAACTTGTTGTTTTAATAACTTTTTCAAATACCAACAACCATCTAGTCATTTTTTATGTATCCCACAATAATAGTACTAAATTGATAAATTATCCAATACCTAAAACATAATAAGAGTAACAAAATCCTTTGAAAAAATAATAAAATTATAAAACATAAAATAAAAATATTTTATGAAAACAACCTTCCTCCACAAATTATGAAAAGTAATTTCTGGATGTTAGCACCAACTTGGCCTATTACTCTTGGAGCATATCTTTGTAGGGCTTTCTTTTTATGCAGTGAGAAAAGTTGAAATATTGAAATTAATCTATGCAAAATGGGTTAAAAGAAGAAACATCAGTTATAAATATTAATTAGTTACAAAAGTTTGATTAAAAATTAAAGTGCCATCAATCAATATCATCAAAATGTAAAAGAATCAAAGAACTAATAGTTATTTTATCAATTCTCAAAAGCTAACATTAAGACTAAAATTTAAACCCCTTTTTTGATCGAACTAAATATTTGTAAATATATATTAATGAAACTATGATAAAATAATTAATTAAAATCATAATTTTTTTAAAATAATATTCGTCATATTCTTGAACCACGATTTTACCATTTTCTACATTTGTAATATTAAGATTGTGAATATAGAATTTGTACATGTTCCAAGAATATGCCAATTCTTATTATTTTTTTTTTTTACAAAAAAGAAAACTCACGACACAAAATTGGACTTGTAATTTTAAGCACTTTCCAAATATAAAATTAAATCTATAAGTTGAATGCCTACATTAATTTGATCTAATTACTTTTACTAATAAGTCTTAGTTAATGCCTAAATTAATATTTTTAAAAAGAAAAAAGAAAAAAATACTTATATCCAATGAGTGATTGCCAAGTGTCTAAATATTGTGTAATCACTCAATTTTAAGTATAGTTAGACTAGACAGATAGATAGATTGCATTATAAATATCCAAATCAAACATCACTAGTCGTGGCACTATTTTACTTCACTAATTTTCTTCCCTTTTTAAAATTAAATAATGAATAGTTTATCTCACGTTTTTCTCATCAATGAAGAAATTCAAACTTTTGGATTGTCTTGTTTGAAAATTTTAAAGAGCAAAAAATTTCAAACAAACGAAAATTGATTGATTATTTCTCTTCTAAATTCTAATCATCTACGTAACCTTCATGTAGAAAATTTTTCAATCTAAAATCACTAGAGTCAAATAATCAAAGGCATCAAGAGAGAATATTCAACTTGAACACATGTTGTATGGTGCACTTAGGGTTGTATTTTAATGGATAACTATTTAAATTGATCTTGAAATGTGTATGAGTTTTGTATTTCTTTTTAAAAAAATGGGGAAGGGTGTTAAGCTTAATAAATAAGATAAGCACACAATTAGTTTGTTCGACAAAATTATTTCTTTGTGTAAGAATGTCTTATTGAAAAAAAAAAGATTTGATAAGATAAATCTCCTACGATAGACTTTTTGAAGATTTGGAATACACACCTCTTCTCTTGAAAAACCTTAGCCTCCTTACGAAAAATTTTAACCTTCATCTACTTCAATAAGGGGCTGTTATCAGCTATAATTGCTGGTGGTAAGTCCAAATCTTCGTACATCTTGAAGTTTTATTCAGTTTTAAGGTATTTTATGATATTTTCGTCTCTTTTTAATAAAATTTCTCTCCATTTTGTGAGAGTAAGGTTGTTTATTTTTCTCACCATTAGTGTGAGTTTAGTTGTTCTCACCTTTAGTGTGAGTTAGGTTGTTTTCACCGTTAGTGTGAGTTTCAGTCATTACCTTTGTGCAATTTATCGTAGATTTGGAGATTTAGAGTGAATTTCTTGTCGAGTAGAAGTTGAAAATTATTGTATTAGATCTACGTTTTTTAAATAAGGAATAAATCAACAATGGAATTTCATGTGGTTCTACAATGAAAATCTTCCTTTCAAGTGTAGTCTACCACGTCAATTAGACATCTGCTTCATGAAGTTATACTACAGCTCGCTGCTATTAGGGAAAGATGCATTGACATCAAAGAATGCGGTTAATGGCAAGAATACTGTTACAAGTTCAGAACCGGTTGACAGTATATTTACCACTATTTTTCTGGAGAGAATTATTTAAATTGATGTTTTAGATTTACTTTTATTAGGAGATATTCATTGTATATGTCATATGGCTTTTCATTAATAAATTATTTTTTTCTTATGAAAAAAAAGATTTGGAGTACTAATTAATAAATTATTTTAAGGTGATTTACATTATTGATGTGCAGCCAGGCCGTCACCCTGAAAGTGTCCTCTATTTCATCACTAATTAAATACATTCATCCAAAGTCAACTGAACTATCAAAGGATCGGAAGAATTCATTAATTAGACGTCACAAGACTTCTATGATAGACAATATGTTCAAATAAATGCGTATATATAGTTAAAATGGAAAAATAAATCTTTTTACCAAAGAAAAACAATTACTAACATACAGATTGAATGTTTTTCACTTACTGTTTCATGATAGTACACCATTTGTGAAGAATATCCATAAATCTAGTATAATTTTTTTTTTCATTTAAAAGATTTACTTGTTGCCATAAACTAAACATGGTAAAAATTGACCCGAGCAAAACCTGCTCAATTTTTTTGGGATTAAATAAGAGAGTTGGACCTGAAACTCAAAAATACCCGAACCCGAAAACCCGTAGATTTTCGGGTTCAGGCGGTCGGGTCTAGGTCAACCCAACGGGTCCCGGAGTTCAAATTTCATGTGTGCTGCTAGGCGGCTTTACAAAGGCATGGATGCTGAATAATTGAGGGTTTCGCAATAAAACATTGAAAAAAAAAGATTTACCATTGATAAAAAAAGGAACATTAGAGGCGGAAAACACAATTTTGTAGGATGGTGAATAAAAATACTACAAACTTTCTTACTAGCCAACAATAGTATCAACTTTTACTATTTAATGTGAGTATATAATCACATTGTTTTGAGATACTCTTTTTTTTGGGGATAAAAAAAAGAGAATAATTCATTAATGAAAAGTCATATGGCATATACAATGAATATCTTATAAGAAAAATAAATCTAAAATATCAAATTGAACAATTCTCTCCAGAAAGCTAATGGTAAATATACGGTCGACCGGCTCTGAACTTATAACAGTATTCTTGCCACCAATCGCATTTTTTGATGTCAATGCATCTTTTCTGAATATCGGTGAGCTGTAGTATAACTTCATGGAGTAAATGTTCAATTGACGTGGTAGATTACACTTGAAATGAAGACTTCATAGTAAACCTATATGAAATTCTATTGTTAACTCATTCCTTAATAAAAAATGTAGATCTAATACAATAATTTTCAACTCCTATTCGACAAGAAACTCACTCTAAATCTCCAAATTTATGATAAATTGCACAAAGGTGATGACTCAAACTCACACTGAGAACAATCTAACTCACATTAAAGATGAGAACAATTAAACTCACACTAATGGTGAGAAAAATAAACAACCAAACTCCCACAAAATGGAGATAATTTTATTAAAAAGAGATAAAAATATCAATAAATACCTTATAACTGAATAAAACTTCAAAATGTATAAAGATTGAGGTTTACCTCCAGTAATTATGACTAATGACAATCCCTCATTAAAGTAGATGAAGGTTTGTTTTGAGATACTCTTAGTAACCAAAAAAAAAAAAATGCTCTCATTAAATAACATAAAAGTTGCTATTGCTCGTGGCGAACCAAAAATTTAATATTATTTTTTATCACCACATCCAATAAAAGTTTTCTTCCCTCAAGACACTCAAACTGTAAATGATTTTCTTGGCAACGTAGAAGATTTTCATGTTTATCGAAAAAAAAGTTTTAACAAAAAAAAAGTGCAAGTAATTACAAGTGATACATGCATTATAAGCATGTGGTGCATGGACGGTCGAAACTGTGTTGGTCTATGTAGCTAGCACAACACCTACCACCCTCATCTTTTGGGTTCGATCTTAGGAGGTGCAGTTCTACTTTGTGCAGAATTTTGTGTGGGTGGACTTGTGTTCCTAAACTTTTGTCCAGGCTTTGACATTCCTTTCCTAACCTGTTAAGACCCGCTAGATACTCTGAAATAAGGATCTAATGAATTGGGCTCGCTTACCTTTAAAAAAAAAATAAAATTACATGCACATATCCGCACGCTACATGTTGATACTTAGGAGTCAGCCCCTACAGTAATGCTTCCTGTTTTGAACTAACATATTGGTTCTCCAATCACTGTACGTAATAACCTAGCTATGTATGTCACCATTCTTTTTAAGATAGTTTAGGGTGGTTTTTAATGGAAATACTAAAATTTTGTATTTGATGCATCAAATATAAGATAAATAATGATGGTTTTAAATAGTAAATTTTTTAAAAATTTAGGTGGTGTAAAGCTACCTTATATTATACATGTAGTTTTTTTAGATTGTACGGCAATAAATGTGTAATTTTCTTACTATTATATACTTTGTCTAAGTAGCTGATAAGTTCTTCTACAGAATATTTGATTAATCGTGAATACCACAAATTAGGCTGTATCATGTAATGCATTGGATTTAAATCCTCTTCTTAACTTATAATTCATTAAAATATTATATTTAGTCTGATTTCAAGCATAACGACTTCCCAAAAGATGCAGCTAACAATACAGACGTTTAGGCAACTTTTTTATTCTTAGGTTCAATTACATTATTTTTCTTTTTAATTGGATTGTTGCAGAGTAAATGGGTAATGTGTAAAATCCACTTTGAAGGTTCGAATGGGATAAAAAGGAATAAAAGGTGCACAGACTTGCACCTTCACGTCCTCTATGTTCAATTAAGTACATATCAAGATTAGATAGAAATAAAAATGAGACAAGTTGAGATGCCATTCTACTTATCAATGAGCTCCAATTCAAGTGGTATGTGATGCACCTTTAATTTAAGGATTCCCATGTTTGAACTTGGTACGTGACATATCTTTGTAAGAGAGATGCTTCCACCTTAACAAGCCTTTGGACCTAGTTAATTTGGATTATAACTTATTTATTTCCTTTTTCTTATACTTCTTTTAACCCCTGTTAATTATAATCTTAGATAGGGGTTGAATAAAGATGTGAAAATTTTGACTAGAAAAAGGCACGGAACAAGTTTGACATAAGAATGAGCATTTGAACCTAATCAAATTGCCTTATTGTCAAACATGCTATTCATGCATCAATTCCTTTCATCTTGGTACCTCTTTTCCCCACCACATTGTCAGATTATAGATATATATGTTCTTTTTCGATCTTGGGACTTTAAGTTAATCTCGATCCTACTCTTCTTTGTGATAATATTATTTATATGTTTCTATACCGACAGCAATAGTAAGATTCAGGTGAAATATGAAAAGAAAAGGCCCAAATAAACTTCATAAATCTAAGTAAATCGAGTTTCAAATATGAAGTTTCACTTGGCCAGTTCACTTGTCTCAAATGAGCATATTAGATGATTAGCAAGCTGAGTAAAGTATATGTAACTCGGGCTCAATTTAAGTGAATCGTGTTTCAAATATAAAGGTTCAAATTAGACAAGTTCACATGTTTCAGATAAGCGCATAAAACAATTAGCAAGTTACGTCAAGTACTATATCTAATTTGGCTCAATTTACCTTATTTTTACAGTTTTGCCCCTAATACTCAACATAGATTTTTTTTTTTTGGTTGATTTAGACAAATTACGACGACAATACAACAGATAATAGAAAGAGTAGAATCAAACTTAAGACATTATATATGCTCAACTAATAACCATTAGTCTAACTAACATAGGTTGGTTCAAATTGTTTGACACTTATTCCTATTGGTGCAAAATTCGGTTTGATGGATAAATATATCAGTTTATAATAGACAAACTCAGTGTCAAATTAACCGAGACTTCTAGGTAGGTACGATTTTCCTAAAGACTCGCCCATACGTGCAACAGGGCTATCTGAACAGGTATTTGGGATATAAAAAAGTTTCCCTTATCTGTGTATTACACTCATAAAAATAGGACTCTAAGTGTTCAAGATATGACTAAAATTCAAAGGATTGTGGCGCTAGTATAATCTCTTGATTGTGCCCATCAAGGTATCAAAGTGCTTTCAACTGGGACAAGTATTTATAGATAAATACATGTACATTCATGAAAGAATGTTGTCCTTTCATGAATGGACACTTATTGAAGAGACACAATGTTAGTAATAATTAACATAACTCTTCATGATAATGTCTTTTCAAAAAATAAGTAGTTAAAATTAATTATCACAACATGCAAGAGAAACACACCATTTCTTTAAAAGGCATAAGTTAGTGAATTATCCAAACTAACAGGTACCTCTACATAAATAATTAATCAAATTAATCATTGACCAAAAGGTGCATCGCAATAATTAATTATCAAGATAATTAATAATTATTTATGCATAATTCAAAAACATATTTTCATAACCATTTTTATGAAAATAATTATTTAATTAAATTTTTATTTTTATTTTTATGAAAATTACTCCAACAATTCCCTCTAAGCAAGGTTTTGGATTCAAGTTTTGTAAATGAAGAAAATCTGTAATGAGAGAGCTCTATCCTTAATAATGAGCAATAACTTGACTTTAATATAGTAAAGATCCAAAGATTTAAAAAAATAGCTGAAAACCTCCTTATTCATTAATGTATTCAGCATGCATGGAGTTACATCTCAAGTGCACTCATTCAAATCTACGACATTTTTTTTTTTTGGGTGCAAAACAGAAAAATGCCTGCACGTATAGTTTGGTCCAGGCAGATGCCTTTTTTCTTACCTAAATATGGCCAAACCATACGTTGAAGAAACATTCAAATACTGATGGGAAGATGGTCAAAACTTGTTAGCTTCTTGTATTTGGATTTTGCACAAACGTGCCCAGATGACAAATATAAACAACTTTGCATCACAATCTGCAGGTGATTTAATTAGTGCAGATTGCACCAAACCAAATCTTCTCTCCACCAGTACTCGCTGTCCCAACTAATTAACAAACACTGCCAAGGCCTTTGGGAAAATCCACTAGCAAATCAGAAAAGGTTATGATGCTAAAATACAAATATGAAGTCATGGCCAGACGATATGTAGGATACTCACCTTGATTCGGAAGCTTGTTCAGATCTCGCCTACTGATTGCTATCCACAAACTAGGTAGCTACTAGAGTCACCAGTGAAGTCCACACTCCAAATCCAAGTCTTAAAGATGGCTAGATTAGTGCGAGGGAGAGGCCAGAGAATATATTTGATATAGGAAATATTTGCTTATGAGTTGTGTGTCTTCCCCGATTTGATCACCCTCTTTTAGAGCACCTACAATGCAAGGCTCGCGAGCCAAAAATTTGGCTTACGGTCCAAGCAACACCATGCATCAGTGATCTGCTTTGCTCGCCCCACGGTCCAACTCACGGTCGTGATCCGCCCTCCACATATTTTCTCTCTCTTATTTTTTGCCAACTAAACCTTTAAAAGTCTAAAACCCAATAATATAATAGTAGTGAGGTCTATAAAATATTAGTTTATTTGGTGATCCAAGTTGGTGATCTATAAGATGTAGAAAAGAGAGAAAAAGTTGGCTTGTGAGATGATGTGGAGGATTTGGGCCCCTACTTATGATCCAAATTATGGATCACCATTGCATATGCTCTTATAGTAGCACAAAGCTCGTAACAAAATCATATAATTAAATTGGCTGATCAATACTGAATTAATCACCTTATAACTGTCAAATCGATGGTAATTATGGTGTAATTAATGTGAGATTAAGTGACCGTTACTTTTTGGTCAACAAAACAAATCATCTAATATACTTTGAAACTATGTAGTCTTAACAATTAGATAAATCAATGTAGATTGAAATTCTTTTGTTTGACAAATACATAGACAAAGTTATCACGTAGATTCGAGGAGTACAACATATTTTGCTGCTGGAAGATATATTTTATGTAGTTGGCATTCGTCACTTTGTTGAGGACAAAGTACATGATTCTTTTAATGGGAATTGATAATTTTTTAATTTTTGAAAAGGTCAGTGGAAGCAATATATAGGTTTGCTATCGGACCAATGCAAAGATTTTACGTGCTATGGGAGGGACACTCAAACTTGACAAGACTCGAGGGATATATACCATTAATCACCAACATAGCTTGCATAGAAGGACCTTGGCTTTTCATTTTCTCAAAAGCCCCATCTAAAATTTGGTAACTTAAGAGGCAACCTATATTATATTCTTGGGAGTGGACACTTACATAAACTACATTACGTATGAGGCCCAGAGATC
>JAKOGI010000480.1:392500-395000 GCA_029747015.1 Carnegiea gigantea | reverse complement strand
AACGACCCAATCGGTTTGTGATCTAAGCCTAACTTTCCCCTGCCATGGCTGGTAGGAGGAGATTTACACGAGATTTTTTATAACGTGGAGAAAAGGGGGGCCCCCTAAACCAGATTCCCATTTGGAATCGTTTCAGGAGGCTTTCTCGGACTGTGATTTATATGAGCTGGATTTTTCAGGATATGCATTTACTTGGTGGAATGGATAAGGGGACATTCGTTCTGTGGAGGAGAGGTTAGATCGCTTTTGTGCCAATATGGAATGGTCACTCTTATTTCCGGAGGCTAAGGTTACCCATGTAGATTTTGACACGTCTGATCACTTGCCTATTCTCTTGAGATGCCAACCAGTTCGAAGCAAAAGAAAAGGATCCAGCAACATTTTTAGATTTGAGAATATGTGGTCTTCTAACCCTTCTTGCCTTGACATTATTAAGCATGCCTGGGGATCTTATGCTACTAAGGATGCTGTTGATAATCTTGTGATGAAATTAGATGTATGCTCTAGGGACTTAGCCCAATGGAACTGAGACATTTTTGGAAACATCAGAGTGGAGATAAAAAAGTTCGAGGCACAGCTCAAGGGTACTGCTGATGCTAAGAGTAGGAAAAATATTCTAAGCTCTATTGGAGAGTGGGGGAAAAGGGAGGTGGCAAAGGGCACGTACAGATTTCATAAAGTATGATTCCAATACAAGATGGTTTCACTCCCGTGCCAGCATACAGAGAGCTCGGAATCATATTGATGGCCTCCTAAATGCAGATAATATCCTATGTACGGAGGCTGAGGAGATTGACAATATCATATGTAACTATTTTGCCTCTTTATTCTCGGCTGCACCTAACTTAGACACGGATGAGGTGCTGGACTGTGTCGAGCCCAAGGTGACTGATACCATGAATGAACTTTTGTATAGACCGTATATAGGAGAAGAAGTTGAGTCAGCACTCAAGCATATGCATCCTAACAAGGCCCCCGGTCCCGATGGGATGAGCCCGTTTTTCTACCAACGGTACTGGAAAACTATAGGACCAGATGTAACTCGAGCTTTCTTGGCAATCCTTAATGGCCATGCAATTCTACCAAGCATGAACCACACTTTTGTTAAGCTCATCCCCAAGAAGCAGAAGCCTGAATCGATTATTGATTTTCGGCCGATAAGTTTGTGCAATGCATCGTACAAGCTAGTAACAAAAGTGATCTCAAATAGATTGAAAGGCATCCTACCATCTATTATTTCCGAATCTCAAGCAGCCTTTACTCCTGGAAGACTCATCATTGATAATATCCTAATCGCATTGGAGATTTTCCACGCAATAAAGGGAGATACTAGTGCTCGAAGGGCAATGGCTATTGAACTGAACATGGCAAGGGCATATGGTTGTGTTGAATAGCCTTTCTAGTCTAACATCATGGTTCGGATGGGCTTTAGGGCAGAATGAGTGGAATTGGTGATGAAATGTGTTAAGTCGGCTTCTTTATCTTTTCTAATTAATGGTGAGCCGAAGAGGCATATCGTTCCTAGTCGTGGTCTGAGACAAGGTGATCCCATATCTCCGTATCTATTTTTGTTTGTCTCAGAAGGGTTGTCAGGACTATTGCGAAAATATGTGCAGGACTCGGCTATTCATAGTTATAAGATCTGTAACAATGCGCCGGTGGTGTCACATTTACTATTTGCAGATGATACGATAATTTTTTGCAGAGCTGAAGAGAACCAAGCTAGGGCGATCCAGGAACTCCTCAGTTGATACGAGAGGGTGTCGGGGCAACAAGTTAATTTCTCGAAGAAGAATTTCTCCTTCAATAAGGGTGTACGACCAGAAAAGATGACCCGGATCACCCATTGTCTTGATATTGGAGAAGTTTTATCCCATGAAAAATATTTGGGTCTACCTACGGCGGTGGGGAGATCTCGTAGGAAGCCCTTTCTGTACATAGAGCGCATTAGAAAACCTATGGCTGGGTGGATGGAAAAGCTAATGCAGTGGGCGGGAAGGGAAGTGTTGAACAAGGCAGTAGATCAAGCAATCCCAACCTATGCAGTAAGTATTTTTAAGTTCTCTAAGGCGCTTTCTCATTCTATTCAGTGGGCTATATCTCGGTTCTGGTGGGGAAACAATCAGGAAGGGCATAAAATCCATTGGGTTAGCAGAGCCAAGCTATGTAAGCGCAAGAAAGATGGTGGACTCGGATTTCGGGACATGGAGGCTTTTAACGAAGCACTCTTGTCTAAGCAAGTGTGGCGCTTGATCAAAACCGATGATTCTCCTATTGCCAAACTTTTGAAGGCAATGTATTACCCAAATAGCTCTCTCCTTGATGCTGAAGTGGGGGCCCGACTGATTTATTCTTGGTGCAGCATGTGGGGGTGAGGGACGTAATTGTTAAAGGTTCCAGGTGGCTCATCAGAAATGGTGCTGGTGTGAGTGTTTGGCATGATCGCTGGAATTCTCGGCCTCACACATCTAAGGTAATATCGCCTATGCCTATCCACTTG